>OX439135.1:21650180-21752680 GCA_949318235.1 Ecdyonurus torrentis
TTATAAGTTATGCATTTCATTTCGGTACGGTCATTTTGATATAAAAAATGAATTTCTATTGGCATTTATGGAAATAACGTATGTATTTAGATAGAGTTTTTGCATCAACTGAAATCTCCATCTGAATGCATTGAATGGCCATAAGCCATATATTATATGCAAATAAAAATTGATTTTTTATTAAAATAGCTATATACAAAATAAAATTATATACTGTATATATCACAATCATTATCTTACCGTGGATATTTTTATTTTTTACTTAAAAACTTGGAAAAAAAGTGACTGATGTTAGTGTGCGTCATTTAAAACTGATTCACACTTTTTTTACTGCTTTGTATTTACATTTAATATATGGTAAAATATTAAAATTTAATTCTTTGTTATGTTACATTTGCATTTCTTATAGCTTCGTAATTTGCAATTATTTAGAATTAAAAAAAAAAAAGTGTAAAATAATTTAAGTCTTTGATCTGTTAAAATTATAGTATTTTATATATAGCTTTTGTATAATATTTAATGTATATTATTATTATTTTATTTATAGAATTAAAAAAAAAAGTAAAATGTTTTAAGTCTTCTGATAAAAGTAAAGTTATTTATATAACATATAGCTATAAGGCTATAAGGGTATAATAAGGGTGCAATAGGGGTGCTTGCTGGTTGCATTTATACACTATATGTGTATAATATAGTTCTGCTTTAGAATTAATACATTAAACAATAATTATTATTATTAATGCTGTTCGTAAACCCTGTTCTCTTGCACCAAAAAATGCGCATTCCATTTGATTAACCAAAAGCAGATCGTCATTTTTGGTGCAGAGAACAGGGTTTACGAACAGCATTATATTATTTATTAGAATTTGAGAAAGTGGAACTTATATTTGTTATTATTTAAAAAAAAAAGGAGTAAAATAGTCTTTAGACTATTGTCAATAACAGGGGGCGGACTGGGCCTCCACGGCCCTTCGAGATATCTAAAGAGAGACGGCCCCTACCCGTTGGGGGGTCTGGGGGGCCATGCCCCCCAGTATCGCGCCGCAGGAGAAATTTTTACGAAAAAGGGGGCGTGGCTTGCTAATTTTACAATCATTGTACGTAAGGAAAAAAAAAAAGGCAAGAATAGAACATATTTATGTATAATAATATTATATTTTTGTGACATGACACAGCAAATAAATTTTATAAATTTTGTTTTTACAAAGTTCATCAAAAGGATTATTCCTCGCCATAAGATCTTATTGTAATTAACTAATTATATAAATTTCTAAACTATCCATAAAATTTAATGTTTTCCTTTCCTCCCTTCTTGCTTTTTTTTTTTTTTTTTTTTTTTTTTTTTTTTTTTTTTTTTTGCGTTGCTTTTTTGCGACGACGGCCCGACGGCCCTCTTTAGTCGCGGCCCTTCGAGATAATCTCGAAATCTCGGCGCTCAATCCGCCACTGGCAATAATGAGACTATTGTGTATGTTTTACTAAAAATGCCAAAGAATCACACGATTTCAAGCCTATACAGTATATGTACTATGTACCAAATTTTAAAAATACTAATTAACACACGTTATTTATCCTCCGATGCTATTTTTGACTTTTACTATATTTTTTTTCTGACTATTTTGCCTTTTTTTGATGTTTTTCGCCTTTTGTAACAAAAATAATATGAAATTCTAAAAATTATGTTTTTATTAGTCTGTTGATTTTTTTTTTTTTTTTTTTTTTTTTTTTTTTTTTTTTTTTGTTAGACAATGGTACAACTAGACAGTAGATATAATGTGCCGGTGGAGGCACTCCACCGAGGTGGAGCAGTGGGTGGAGCATATGTTAATATCGTACGTACACGAGTCTAAAAACAAGATGGCGGCCAATGGTGTATATAGCATACGTACACGAGGTAAACAAACAAGATGGCGGCCGATTTTAAGATCTAGCGTACGTACGCGAGCAAAAATTCAAGGTCAAGTCAATTTGCATGCTAAATTTAGTATCTAGTGTACGTACGCAAGCTAGAATTTAAGGTCACGTCGTTTTGCATGTGTTTACATGGTACGCTTAGTATCTCGTGTACGTACGCGAGCTAAAATTCAAGGTTACGTCTGATTATTCTCTAATAAGAATAAAACTATGCACCAAGATCAAATTTTGTATGCTAAGCTGTGTATCTCTTAAACGTACGCGAGCTAAAATTCAATTTTACGTCTGATTATACTGTGATAAGTATAAAACTATGGTACAAGGTCAAATTTGTATGCTAAGCTGCATATCTCTTGAACGTACGCGAGCTAAAATTCAATTTTACGTCTGATTATACTGTGATAAGTATAAAACTATGGTACAAGGTCAAATTCCCTAGTCAAAAAGTAGTATACTTTATTTTGTAATTATTATACTTTTTTGCAGTATAATTTTATTATAATAAACATAGTTATGTTGGACTCTTAATTATACTTAAATGATAGTTATTATACTAAAAGTATAGTTTACTTTGTCATTTTTGTATCATTTTGTAATTCTTGAACTACAATAAAATTATACTCTTTACTGTAATAAATTACTCATTAAATTATACTATAATGATACTTTTACTATACTTAAATAATTACAAAAGTATAATTTTTCCAAAAAGTTATTATAGCTGGATTCCATGCACAATTAATTAAATATAACATCAATTTTTTGTATAGAAGTTCTATTTATTGTTGCACACAGTATTTATATACCAATATAATACATATTTGTTTAACACAATTGCAGCAATACAATCAGTGATTAGATTGTGATATACATATATGAAAAATGCATCATTAAAGGCGTAGAACACCTTGAACAAAAAAGTTGCATAGTATCCTAACAAACCTGAAAATCAACGTTGATTTGGCCGGAGTCATTGATTTATAATTTATTTTCCAATCACAAAATGCCGCTGCCGGTCACTGACGTCACAGCTCACCTGGTCCACGCGCAAGTAAACCGGGCGAGTGTGACGTCAGTGACCGGCAGCAGCATTTTGTGAATGGAAAATAAATTAGAAATCAATGACTCCGGCCAAATCAACGTTGATTTTCAGGTTTTTTAGGATATTACGCAACTTTTTTGTTCAAGGTGTTCTACGCCTTTAAAGACATTACAAAAAATATATTAATACATAAATTACAATGACGGTAAACAATACATGTTATGCATACAAACCAAAATCATATTGCAATAAGAATATCAAATAGTTCTTAATTCAATATTGAACTAAATGATAAAAAAAAAGTCCTGAACAGACAAAGTGAAAGGCCTCCCTTTTTTTTAATTAAATTTGATACATATTCTATAAAAAAAAAAAAGTTATTATACTCCCTGATAAAATAAAATGATTTCATTAAATTAACTCAGAAAAAAAGTTCAATAATTCTGCTAGCACAAAATGCAGCACTATTTATGCACATTATAATTTATGCTATATATTGTAGTATATTACATAGCATAAATAGATAAAAATTTCAGCATAATTGTTATAACAAAATATCAATTGTTTAATGCCATAGCATAATTTCTATTATTTATTTTCTTAGAATTTTATTTAACTAATCTTAAAATTCACATTATACGAAACAAACCAAATATGTTACGCATTATAACAAAACACACAATATAATATCGTATTAGCGTTAAAATATTAAATAACTTATGCTATATAAATATTTGTTATCAATTATCATGGATAAAAAAAATCTGACATTTGATATTATTTTTTGTTATAAAAATACTAAATTTCTTTTATTTCCCTTTTTTACTTGTTTGTTTTATTACATTTTATTATTACTATTAAATTATACATCTTTTCCTTGAACTGACTAAATAAACAAATGTATACTATACCTAATTAAACAAATAATAACGAATTCTTATTAACCATACAACAAGATTATCTCAACAAAAACTGTCCCGAGATACCTTCTGACTTGACATAATCAAACCACTACCACCTTGCACGGCCAGGACTGACTGCATGCATACACGCCTCGTACTGACATCAATACACTTTACCTGTCAAAACTTAACACCCCTATGCATATATAGCGATGAGATGAGGTGAACCTCTGACTTGACGTGGACCATGCACTACCATGACTGCATGGCCTCGTACAGACAGAAATTTACTTAGGTGTCAACTCACTAAACATCTCCTGTATACTGTTCAATATATTTAACAAAATTGTATAATACACTCCATGTTGCCCGCTGTGGGAGCCTACAACATAAGAATTACATACATTATTATTCTATGCAGTCGTATAATAATGTATGTAATTCTTATGTTGTAGGCTTACAGCAGGTAACATGGAGTGTATTATACAATTTTGTTAGATATATTTAACAGTATTACAAATATTCAATGTTCAATACCTACAACATAAGAATTACATACATTATTATACGACTGCATTGAATAATAATGTATGTAATTCTTATGTAGGCTCACAGCGGATAACGTGGAGTATTATACAATTTTGCTAAATATATTGAACAGTATCACAAATATTCGATGTTCAATATTTTAAAAGGCGTGATCAAAAAATTGTCTAATATCCTAACATAGCTAAATATACGTTGATTTGACCGGCGAGTCATTGATTTCTAATTTATTTTCCACTCACAAAATAGTGAAAGCGGTCACTGATGTCACAGCTTGCCTGTTTTACACGCGCGTGGACCAGGCGAGCTGTGACGTCAGTAACCGCTCGCACCATTTTGTGAATGGAAAATAAATTAGAAATCAATGACTTTGGCCAAATCAATCATTGATATTTAGCTAGGTTAGGATATTAGACATGTTTTTTGATCAAGGTGTTCTACACCTTTAACAAAATTGTATAATACTCCACGTTACCCGCTGTTAGCTCACAACATAAGAATTATATACATTATTTTACAACTGCATTGAATAATAATTAATGTAATTCTTATATTGTAGGCTCACAGCGAGTAACATAGATTATTATACAATTTTGCTAAATATATTGAACAGTATTACAAATATTCTATGTTAAATATCTAACAAAATTGTATAATACTCCATGTTACCTGCTGTTTGCCTACAGCATAAGAATTACATACATTATTATACGACTGCATTGAATAATAGAGTATATTATTCTTATGTTGTAGGCTCACACAGCAGGTAACGTGGAGTATTATACAATTTTGTTAAATATATTGAACAGTATTGCAGGAGATGTGTAGCAATTGACACCTAAGTAAATTTCTGTCTGTACGAGGCCATGCAGTCATGGGCAGTGCAAGGTGGTAATGGTCCATGTCAAGTCAGAGGTTCACCTCATCTCACTATAGGTAGAGCTGTAAGTGTTGACAGCTAAGTTTTCTTATGTCTGCACAAGGCCATGCAAGATTGTAGTGAGTCACGTCAAGTCAGACGTATCTCGGGACAGATTACCAAAATATACCTTATTTATTAATTTTATTTAAATCACAAGTTGTTGAGTTTACCTTGTTGTGTGGTCCAGACCTTAATTTAATTGGGTACATGTTTCGTTAAGTTTCATTTAGCTCGTTCATTACGTTGAACACTTGCTCTACATTAGAGCAGAATACATTGGTATTTTTAATAACATAAAAGTAATTATGCTGAATATATTAACTACTCTGCTATTTAGTATAATCACTATGCAATTAATAATAAATACAAGGACCTAAAAAGCTATATCATTGCAAAATTAATAAAATAACAGCATAACGACAACAAACAGTTTTTCATACAACTCATTTAATATAACACAGTTATATTGAGAATAAACAACGACAAAAATTATTTATATCACATTATAAATTGATCAACCTAAGTTATGTTGCAGAGTATAGTATATGATTTGGTATAGTGTTTCATAAAAAAATCAAAGCGTCGTACACGAAAACTAAACACATTGAAGACAAATTTAATAACCCAATTTGCCAATTTAAAATACTTAGCAATTTTCAATTGGTACTTTTAACATAATGTTGAATTATATTTTCAAGTACAAGAGGAAAATAATATTAATAAATTATTAGAGGGAAAAAAATGTGATCCTATCCTGCTGGAGCAATAATGCTGTTCGTAAACCCTGTTCTCTTGCACCAAAAAATGCGCATTCCAATTGAATAACCATAAAGCTGATCATCATTTTAGGAGCAAAGAACAGAGGGTTTACGAACAGCATTAATGTTATTATTGCTCCAGAAGGACGTCATACAGATATGTACACCCTATATATTATGCATACTTGCTTGCATCATATACATCATGACACTACACTAAACTTCATCCACATACCATGTACTTTTTCCATTATATGGCACTCGGTAAACACACACCACAATACGAGCAAATGGGAGCAATGGATCTGTAATACAAAAAGAAAAAAAAAAGAAAAACACATATCAGTTTAGAAAATACACTGCATTAAATAATAAAATAAAATGTCAGACCACCAATTCAATAATGCTTACCTAATCCTCACAATCAATCAAATAAAATCCTTGCTAAATAAAAGAGGCTTGCTTATTCAGAAAAGATGGATGAATTTTATTGGCCCAAATGATAGACATCATTGTTGCTGTCTTCATTGAATGTTAGACTGAAAGAAAAAAAACGATTTCACATAATTAATACATTAATTACCTACTGTTTCTTATAAGTAATTATTAAACACTTAAGTGTCATGTTAATTAAGTTTTATTAAATGCAAATGAAATAAGATCTAAACATTGTACCAAAAAACTTGAAAGTCCAAAAAGGACGCTTACTTTAAATTTCAATTTAACGATTAAAATTATTGAGAAACATCATAATTATGTGTTATTATCTTAGCTAATTAGCTTATCTCAATGAATATTTATACAACTTACCTTTTGTCGCTCATTTATTAGCTTGTTTTAACAAAAGCAGCGGAGATTATTCCAAAAACTTTCAATCAACTGTCATCCATAATAACGATGCTCACTTTTTATTTAGCGCGAAATCGGCAAAATTTTCAAAACTTTTTTTTGACGCATCACTTACACAACAATGATTGCATTGATTTAAATTGTAAACTGTTGTAATCTTGTGTTAAAATTAACAATATTAACAATTTGCTGTAAAATGTAATTTTGATCACATAAAATATACCCTTAACATCATGCAAATTTTTATTGCTTCATTTATTACTATAAATCATTCTCGGTGTTTCTGCGCTGCATGGGGACAAAAACGCAGGGAAAAAAAATAAATTAACGCACACGGTATGCTGTTATATAATACAGTCATATACCCACAAGTATGTCAAGAAAATAATTATATTTTTCTGACAATGTTGAAAATGTTTAAAAAAAAATTATGGGACCAAGTCTTTTTTAAATAAATTAATAACAATAGGGCCGCTATTTTTTTTTTCCTAACTTTTGTCTCTTATTCACATTAATTATAAGAATTTTGATGTAAATATTTTTCTTCTTTTTTTTTATTGTTACAATTATACTTTTCTTTTGCCAAACAATTTACTATTTAGTCCAGTCCAAATTTTAGGCCAAAATAATTCATCTCGTGCACGGGGATCCAGGAAAAAAAAAAAAAAAAAAAAACTCGTGACCCAATTTGTAAGATTTTTTTAAATAGAGATTTGGTCTCTGATTCTGATATATTGAATAAATTTCTTTTTAGAGACAACGTTTTACATATAATTAAGTAGAAAATAAGGGAAATAAAAATAATGTATATATATATATATATATATAAACTATCTATTAATTATTTTGAAACTGATGCGGGTTAATTATAAAATTCTCAACAAAAAAGAAATTAAATATCCCGCGAAATCATCCCAAGATATTCATTTCTATGTCTATGTGCATGTTCTATAAACCATGATTGCGGTTAATTTTTTTTTAATCCCGCAGAATTATGATATTTTTTTCTCAGTTATATATTAATAATCATTTTGATGTTTTGAATCATTAAAACCTTTGAAAAATTGACAATTAAATTGACAATCAGATTTTTTTAGCATTAAAAAAGAATATTACGTGTGGTAAAAAAAATATAAACAATATATATCACCTAAATAAATACGAAAAAAAAAATATTTTTTAAAGAAAATTAATGTAAAAAAAAAAGAAAAAGAAATAAGTTTTGTATTATATTTTCTAATAGTTTTAAACAATAAAAAAAATTATATTTTTACATATGTATATATAGTTCAAATCTATGCACTAAATATCAGTTTGCAACTATAAAATACAATTATTATAATTTTTATATAATTAAATGTGCTTCTTAGTGTATTTTAATAACAAAAAAAGTATAATTATAAAATTATAATTAAAGTACAATTAAAGTATAAAAAAAATCATAGTTCAAGTATAATTTTTGATTATACTTTAATTATAGTTTTTATCATTTAAGTACACTTTTGTATTTAAGTATAATTAATTACAAAAAAAAGTATACTTCAAGTATAATGGATTTTGACTAGGGTTTGTATGCTAAGCTGTGTATCTCTTGAACGTACGCGAGCTAAAATTCAATTTTACGTCTGATTATACTGTGATAAGTATAAAACTATGGTACAAGGTCAAATTTGTATGCTAAGCTGTATATCTCTTGAACGTACGCGAGCTAAAATTGAAGGTCTTGCTGAATATGCCGTGATAAGTATAAAACTATGGTACACAGGTACAAGATCAAATTTTGTATGCTAAACTGTGTATCTCTTGAACGTACGCGAGCTAAAATTCAATTTTACGTCTGATTATACTGTGATAAGTATAAAACTATGTTACAAGGTCAAATTTGTATGCTAAGCTGTGTATCTCTTGAACGTACGCGAGCTAAAATTCAATTTTACATCTGATTATACTGTGATAAGTATAAAACTATGGTACAAGGTCAAATTTGTATGCTAAGCTGTGTATCTCTTGAACGTACGCGAACTAAAATTCAATTTTACGTCTTATTATACTGTGATAAGATTAAAACTATGGTACAAGGTCAAATTTGTATGCTAAGCTGTATATCTCTTGAATGTACGCGAGCTAAAATTCAATTTTACGTCTGATTATACTGTGATAAGTATAAAACTATGGTACAAGGTCAAATTTGTATGCTAAGCTGTATATCTCTTGAATGTACGCGAGCTAAAATTCAATTTTACGTCTGATTATACTGTGATAAGTATAAAACTATGGTACAAGATCAAATTTTATATGCTAAACTGTGTATCTCTTAAACGTACGCGAACTAAAATTCAATTTTACGTCTGATTATACTGTGATAAGTATAAAACTATGGTACAAGGACAAATTTGTATGCTAAGCTGTATATCTCTTGAACGTACGCGAACTAAAATTGAAGGCCATGCCTTAAGTTGCTGTAATAAGTACAAAACTATGGTTCAAGGTTAAATTTATATGATAAGCTGTGTATCTCTTGAACGTGCTCGAGCTAAAATATAAGCTCATGCCTGAATATGCTGTAATAAGTATAAAACTATGGTCCAAGGTCAAATTTTGTATGCTAAGCTGTGTATCTCGTGAACGTACGCGAGCTAAAATTGAAGGTCATGTCTGAATATGCCGTGATAAGTATAAAACTATGTTCCAAGATCAAATTTTGTATGTTAAGCTGTGGATCTCTTAAACGTATGCGAGCTAAAATTCAAGGTTACGTCTGATTATACTGTGATAAGTATAAAACTATGGTATAAGGTCAAATTTGTATGCTAAGCTGTATATCTCTTGAACGTACACGAGCTTAAATTGAAGGCCATGCCTGAATATGTTGTAAGAAGTATAAAACTTTGGTCCAAGGTCAAATTTTGTATACTAAGCTGTGTATCTCGTGAACGATCGCAAGCTACAATTCAATGTCACGCCTGTTTATGCTGTGATAAATATATAGCTTTGGTACAATTTCAAAATTTGTATGCTAAGCTGTGTATCTCGTGAACGTATGCAAGCTAAAATTGAAGGGTTCGTCTGATTGCGGTACGATATGTAAATAAAGCGTTAGTCCAAAGTCAAAATTTGTATGCTAAACTGACGTTGACTGTTTACCTGGCCTTAGATGCATGCAGTGTACGTATAAAATTAATTTCTCCAATTTGTGCAAGAGTGTATATAGCAAACAATCAAGGTTGAATTCGTTATAGCATACGTTCAAGGCTGAATAATATGTTTAACACATCTTCCATAATTTTAAAATTAATTTACTTTTAAATTGTTGCGGCTTTAAAATATTTTTATACATATATAAGACGTTGCTACTTTTCTTAAATACAAAACATTATAAAATAACTTTACTTTCGTAATACTTTGACTGTCGTTCTTACCTCCCCTCCCCCCACTTTTTCCCCCCACTCAAAAATATTAAACGATAAAACATTAGGCATATAGAAAAGTTCGTTAGAACCGTTTGAACTCTGGTGGAGTCAACATGCTCTGTCGTCTCTCGTATTAAAAACTGTGTTAAATATTAGCTTCAGTTTGTAAGATTAAAAACTTTTGACAATGTCAAACAGTAAACCAGTTGCTGATATCCAAGGCATCAAATGTGATCAATGTGAACTGTATTTTAAAGAAAAAAAGAGCGTGCAACTTCATGGCTTTTACAAACATGGAAAGAAGATTTTTCCTTGTGAGTATTGTGGTGAGTTTTTTCATTACTTACGAAATAGAACAAGACATCAAGCCAGTAGTTGTATTCGTAAAAGTGAAATACAAGCAAAGAGAGCCAGAATAGAAGAGAATCAAGATGATACGCCGGCTTCAGTGGAGCCTCGTAAAATTACATGTAAGAATTGTCAGGCAACATTCAGTAGAGCTGATGCTCTCAAAAGACATTTACTTAAGTCATGTAACAGACAATATGGTAGAAACGTTCTTGAAGAAAGCACTTTACATGCCAACACCAGTCAACCTTCATCCAGCATTAATGTTCATGCTACAGCCTCAACGTCAGTGCAAGCTTCAAACAACATCACTAAAGTAGTAGCAGAAAACATGAGAACTTCTCCTATACAAACCGTTCAGCAGAAGGAAGCAGCAGCAGCAGCAGTTCCCATAAGCCAAGAAGCTTCACGCTCTCAAAACAATGAAAACAAGGATCCTGCTTTACAGCAGGGAGAGACCGCACATATGCAAGAAGCTGAGGCTGGTGATAATTTAAACGATGTTAATACCGAGTTCTTAAAACTATTAGACAGTGGTGAACTTTTATCATTAGAATCAGCGTTTCAAATTAGAATTTGCACATATAAAATAGGAAATAAGAGTGAAGAACACGATCCGTTAAAATACATAGCTTCTAAGTCAAGTGTAATAAAACATATTATAGAAAAAGAACTGCAAACTAAACAGTGCTTGAAAGTAAATGTTAAGTTAGAAGTCGAGCATGAGAATATACGAGGTGAAACACAAGAAAAAAACTTTAAAACTGTGAACATACCAATTTATAGAGAAAGTGATTTAAATAAATATATTACAAAGACTTTCGATAAGTTGCAACGTGAAATGAGTGAGTTTCAAGAAAAAGGAAGCGGATGGTCCGTTTCTAAAGTGCAAAGTATAGAAATTCGTGTAAATAAATTCAATCCTCTTAAAGGTAATGGTTATATTGACCTGCCTGAAAGCTTACGTAAACGTAATGCTGTTGTAAATATACAAAATAATGACTCACATTGCTTTAAATACTCTGTGTTAGCAAAGTTAGCAACAGGAACTCATCCAGAAAGCTATGACTATTCTAAATTATCAAACAAATATAACTTCTCATGTATACAAGCTCCTACTAAGTTAAGTGAGATTCCTACTTTTGAAAGAGTAAATGATATCAGTATCAATGTCTTTGGTGTAGATGAAAATGCAAAAGTATTTCCATTGAAAGTTTGCGAGAATGAGTTACCGGATCATAGAGATATATTATTTTTAACTGATAAATATGGTTCAACTCACTTTTGCTACATTTCCGACTTTGAGAAACTCGTAGGATCTCAGCTTAATAAGCATGCTCATAGACTCTGTATTTGTAAAAGATGTTTTCAGTATTACAACAAAGATTCAAAAGGCGTAGAAAAGTTAAAGCAGCATAAAGAACTATGTGACAAGAGAAAAGTAGCTAGAATATTGATGCCCGATAAAGAACATGCAGAAGTACAGTTCAAAAATGTTGAAAATTCTCTACGCTTGCCAATAGTTCTCTATGCTGACTTTGAGAGTCTTTTAAAAAAGGTTGATACTTGCATGGCTAATCCAAATCAATCAAGCACTACTTCTGCTCAAGTGCATGACCTTTTGAGTTACTGTGTACATATAAAAACATTCGGCTTAAATGAAGCAGAAAAGAAATATCTGCCAAGAGAACCCTTCTTGTATAGAAAAAGGAGTGAAGAAGATGATGTGGGAGCTCACTTTGTAAAATACATACAAAAAGTTGCAAACATTGTAAAAGAGATCTATGCCAAGCAAGATCCTATGAATTCACTTACAGAGGTTGAAAAAGCCACGTATGCTGCTTCTAAAGAATGTTACTTGTGCAAAAACGTTTTCACTTCTTGTAATTACAAAGTGAGAGACCACGATCACATTACGGGTGCATACAGAGGTGCTTGTCATAGAATTTGTAATTTAAATAATAGAAAGCCGAGAGTCTTGCCCATATTCTTCCATGGTTTGTCAAATTACGATTCACATTTCATTGTAAAAAAATTAAATGTCATCCCGGGCGATATTGAAGTGATCCCAAACACCGAGGAGAAATATATAAGTTTTAGTAAAAAAATCGGTAACATAAAATGCAGGTTTTTAGACAGCTTCAGATTTATGTCATCTAGCTTGGCTACTCTGGCCAACAATTTACCTCGCGATGCTTTCTTGGAAACAGATAAGAATAGCAACGTGTCAACTGAGCAGTTGAAGCTCCTACTTCGCAAAGGCGTTTATTGCTATGATTATACAGATTCCCTTGATAAGTTAAAAGAGACTTCTCTTCCTGCTAAAGAAATGTTTAGCAGCTTGCTCATAGAGTCAGATGTAAGTGATGAAGACTATCTTCACGCTCAAACGGTTTGGGATCAATTCAATATAAAAACTCTCGGTGAATATTCAGATTTGTACCTTAGGACTGATGTATTGATTCTTGCTGATGTATTTGAACATTTTCGTGACCTCTGTTTAAAAAATTATGAACTTGATCCTAGCTATTACTTCACTGCTCCAGGGCTTGCGTGGGATGCTGCATTGAAAAAAACTAAAATCAAACTTGAACTCTTGCAGGATTATGATATGTTACTCATGTTTGAGGAAGGGATACGCGGTGGCTTCACAACTTGCGTCACTCGTCACGCTGTTGCTAACAATCCATACTTAGAAAGTTTTGATCCGAGTAAACCAACACAATATATATTTTACGGAGACAGTAATAATTTATATGGTGGAGCCATGATAAGCCACCTGCCTTATGGAGGGTTTGAATGGGCTGATGTAGAGTCAATAAAACCTATAGAGTACATTGAGGATGATGCTGATGAGGGGTACATATTCGAAGTCGATGTAACATATCCTGATCACTTGCACGACGTTCATTCCGACTTGCCGTTCTTGCCTCACAGGTCTGTGCCTGTTGGTTCAAAATATCCCAAGCTCGTTAGCACTTTGCATCACAAAGAAAAGTACGTGGCACATTACAGATTGCTTAAACAAGCAATCGCTCACGGTCTCGTCGTCACTAAAATCCATAGAGCTATTAAGTTTAAACAGTCTGCTTGGTTAGCTTCATACATTAATCTTAATACAATACTTAGGCAAGCAGCTCGAAATCAGTTTGAAAGAGATTTCTTTAAATTGATGAACAATGCAGTATTCGGTAAGACCATGGAGCAAGTAAGAAATCGCTTGTATATTCGTCTTGTCACTACAGAAGTTTTGCTTCAAAAACTTATAAATAGATGTAATTTCTTAGACAGAACCATCATTGCTGAGAATGTTGTAGTTGTTCACTTGGCCAAAGAAAGCATCTTGATGAACAAGCCTGTTTACATTGGCCAAGCAATTCTTGATATATCAAAAATAACCATGTACGAGTTCTACTATGATGTATTGAAGGCTAGGTATGGTGAAAAGTTGAAGCTTTTGTATGGAGATACTGATGCCTGGATATACATGGTAGAAACACATGATATATACAAGGATTGCTTGGAAATGAAGCAACACTTTGATTTCTCAGATTACCCAAAAACTCACAAGTGTTACTCTATTGAAAACAGAAAAGTGTTGTGTAAGTTCAAGGACGAGACAAATAGTAAGCCGATCAGTCAGTTCTGTGGCTTGCGTCCTAAGATGTATTTCATTGAATTTGATGGTCTTAACGTAAAGAAAATCAAAGGAGTTAAGACATACGCAGTCAAAACTAAAATATCCATTGCAGATTATTTGAAATGTCTTCATACTAAAGAATCATCTCTTGTCTCTTATAGAAACATCATGTCAAAGAATCATAACGTTACTACCGTTGACTGCACAAAAGTCGCTTTATCATTCTATGATGATAAACGAATCATTCTGGGGGACGGGATCAATACACTTCCATATGGACATAAGAGCGTGCGTACACTGGAAATGGATGTGGACATGAATGTTGCAGTGGATATGGATATGAACTAGTAATGTACTTTAACTTTATATTTTTTGCTTATGCTATAGTATAACCATGCTTCTACTTTATATAATATGTAAAAAAATGTTTATTTTGCTTCTAAGTAATATACTTTAACTTTATATTTTATGCTTATGCTATAGTATAACCTTGCTTCTACTTTATATAATATGTAAAAAAATGTTTATTTTGCTTCTAAATAAAAAAAAAACTATTGATAATGTTGAAATACGTATTTTATTTTTTTAGAGATATTTAAGTTTTTGAAGTTTTAGTTTCTTATACTTCTGCCGTATAACTTTTGCACTGGTGATAATATTCAGTGGGAGTGCATCACTCTCAGCGGTAGATTGCTTCATCTTTCTATGTATTTTCTTCACAAGTTCTAGACTTTTTCTCCACCCGTTCTCTACCCGTTATACACGTGTTAAGTACTAATTCTTAATTTATATATTAAATCAGTTTTCAACGTTATTTCCAATATATTAGGATGATAGAACACTACTTCATACTCTGATGGTTCAGAGATAAAAGATGACCCCGTTCTATACCTGTTTGATCCTCGTTGAACACCCGTTTGATACCCGTTTGACACTCGTTTAAAACTCGTTCAACACCTTTTCTGCACCTGTTTGATACCCATTTAACACCCGTTCTATTACCGTTTGATACCCGTTCGACACCCGTTCTTTAACCGTTTGACACCCATTAAACATCCATTTAATCCTTGTTTAACACCCGCTCTATACCGGTTTGACACCTTTTTTATACCTGTTCGACACCAGTTCCATTTGACACTCATTTCATACCTTTTTATATACGTTTAACACCCATTTGATACCAGTTCGACAGCCGTTCTATACCCATTTAAAACCCTTTTGTCATTCGTATGACATCTGTATGACATCAACATTATCAATAGTTTTTTTTTTTATTTAGAAGCAAAATAAACATTTTTTTACATATTATATAAAGTAGAAGCAAGGTTATACTATAGCATAAGCATAAAATATAAAGTTAAAGTATATTACTTAGAAGCAAAATAAACATTTTTTTACATATTATATAAAGTAGAAGCATGGTTATACTATAGCATAAGCAAAAAATATAAAGTTAAAGTACATTACTAGTTCATATCCATATCCACTGCAACATTCATGTCCACATCCATTTCCAGTGTACGCACGCTCTTATGTCCATATGGAAGTGTATTGATCCCGTCCCCCAGAATGATTCGTTTATCATCATAGAATGATAAAGCGACTTTTGTGCAGTCAACGGTAGTAACGTTATGATTCTTTGACATGATGTTTCTATAAGAGACAAGAGATGATTCTTTAGTATGAAGACATTTCAAATAATCTGCAATGGATATTTTAGTTTTGACTGCGTATGTCTTAACTCCTTTGATTTTCTTTACGTTAAGACCATCAAATTCAATGAAATACATCTTAGGACGCAAGCCACAGAACTGACTGATCGGCTTACTATTTGTCTCGTCCTTGAACTTACACAACACTTTTCTGTTTTCAATAGAGTAACACTTGTGAGTTTTTGGGTAATCTGAGAAATCAAAGTGTTGCTTCATTTCCAAGCAATCCTTGTATATATCATGTGTTTCTACCATGTATATCCAGGCATCAGTATCTCCATACAAAAGCTTCAACTTTTCACCATACCTAGCCTTCAATACATCATAGTAGAACTCGTACATGGTTATTTTTGATATATCAAGAATTGCTTGGCCAATGTAAACAGGCTTGTTCATCAAGATGCTTTCTTTGGCCAAGTGAACAACTACAACATTCTCAGCAATGATGGTTCTGTCTAAGAAATTACATCTATTTATAAGTTTTTGAAGCAAAACTTCTGTAGTGACAAGACGAATATACAAGCGATTTCTTACTTGCTCCATGGTCTTACCGAATACTGCATTGTTCATCAATTTAAAGAAATCTCTTTCAAACTGATTTCGAGCTGCTTGCCTAAGTATTGTATTAAGATTAATGTATGAAGCTAACCAAGCAGACTGTTTAAACTTAATAGCTCTATGGATTTTAGTGACGACGAGACCGTGAGCGATTGCTTGTTTAAGCAATCTGTAATGTGCCACGTACTTTTCTTTGTGATGCAAAGTGCTAACGAGCTTGGGATATTTTGAACCAACAGGCACAGACCTGTGAGGCAAGAACGGCAAGTCGGAATGAACGTCGTGCAAGTGATCAGGATATGTTACATCGACTTCGAATATGTACCCCTCATCAGCATCATCCTCAATGTACTCTATAGGTTTTATTGACTCTACATCAGCCCATTCAAACCCTCCATAAGGCAGGTGGCTTATCATGGCTCCACCATATAAATTATTACTGTCTCCGTAAAATATATATTGTGTTGGTTTACTCGGATCAAAACTTTCTAAGTATGGATTGTTAGCAACAGCGTGACGAGTGACGCAAGTTGTGAAGCCACCGCGTATCCCTTCCTCAAACATGAGTAACATATCATAATCCTGCAAGAGTTCAAGTTTGATTTTAGTTTTTTTCAATGCAGCATCCCACGCAAGCCCTGGAGCAGTGAAGTAATAGCTAGGATCAAGTTCATAATTTTTTAAACAGAGGTCACGAAAATGTTCAAATACATCAGCAAGAATCAATACATCAGTCCTAAGGTACAAATCTGAATATTCACCGAGAGTTTTTATATTGAATTGATCCCAAACCGTTTGAGCGTGAAGATAGTCTTCATCACTTACATCTGACTCTATGAGCAAGCTGCTAAACATTTCTTTAGCAGGAAGAGAAGTCTCTTTTAACTTATCAAGGGAATCTGTATAATCATAGCAATAAACGCCTTTGCGAAGTAGGAGCTTCAACTGCTCAGTTGACACGTTGCTATTCTTATCTGTTTCCAAGAAAGCATCGCGAGGTAAATTGTTGGCCAGAGTAGCCAAGCTAGATGACATAAATCTGAAGCTGTCTAAAAACCTGCATTTTATGTTACCGATTTTTTTACTAAAACTTATATATTTCTCCTCGGTGTTTGGGATCACTTCAATATCGCCCGGGATGACATTTAATTTTTTTACAATGAAATGTGAATCGTAATTTGACAAACCATGGAAGAATATGGGCAAGACTCTCGGCTTTCTATTATTTAAATTACAAATTCTATGACAAGCACCTCTGTATGCACCCGTAATGTGATCGTGGTCTCTCACTTTGTAATTACAAGAAGTGAAAACGTTTTTGCACAAGTAACATTCTTTAGAAGCAGCATACGTGGCTTTTTCAACCTCTGTAAGTGAATTCATAGGATCTTGCTTGGCATAGATCTCTTTTACAATGTTTGCAACTTTTTGTATGTATTTTACAAAGTGAGCTCCCACATCATCTTCTTCACTCCTTTTTCTATACAAGAAGGGTTCTCTTGGCAGATATTTCTTTTCTGCTTCATTTAAGCCGAATGTTTTTATATGTACACAGTAACTCAAAAGGTCATGCACTTGAGCAGAAGTAGTGCTTGATTGATTTGGATTAGCCATGCAAGTATCAACCTTTTTTAAAAGACTCTCAAAGTCAGCATAGAGAACTATTGGCAAGCGTAGAGAATTTTCAACATTTTTGAACTGTACTTCTGCATGTTCTTTATCGGGCATCAATATTCTAGCTACTTTTCTCTTGTCACATAGTTCTTTATGCTGCTTTAACTTTTCTACGCCTTTTGAATCTTTGTTGTAATACTGAAAACATCTTTTACAAATACAGAGTCTATGAGCATGCTTATTAAGCTGAGATCCTACGAGTTTCTCAAAGTCGGAAATGTAGCAAAAGTGAGTTGAACCATATTTATCAGTTAAAAATAATATATCTCTATGATCCGGTAACTCATTCTCGCAAACTTTCAATGGAAATACTTTTGCATTTTCATCTACACCAAAGACATTGATACTGATATCATTTACTCTTTCAAAAGTAGGAATCTCACTTAACTTAGTAGGAGCTTGTATACATGAGAAGTTATATTTGTTTGATAATTTAGAATAGTCATAGCTTTCTGGATGAGTTCCTGTTGCTAACTTTGCTAACACAGAGTATTTAAAGCAATGTGAGTCATTATTTTGTATATTTACAACAGCATTACGTTTACGTAAGCTTTCAGGCAGGTCAATATAACCATTACCTTTAAGAGGATTGAATTTATTTACACGAATTTCTATACTTTGCACTTTAGAAACGGACCATCCGCTTCCTTTTTCTTGAAACTCACTCATTTCACGTTGCAACTTATCGAAAGTCTTTGTAATATATTTATTTAAATCACTTTCTCTATAAATTGGTATGTTCACAGTTTTAAAGTTTTTTTCTTGTGTTTCACCTCGTATATTCTCATGCTCGACTTCTAACTTAACATTTACTTTCAAGCACTGTTTAGTTTGCAGTTCTTTTTCTATAATATGTTTTATTACACTTGACTTAGAAGCTATGTATTTTAACGGATCGTGTTCTTCACTCTTATTTCCTATTTTATATGTGCAAATTCTAATTTGAAACGCTGATTCTAATGATAAAAGTTCACCACTGTCTAATAGTTTTAAGAACTCGGTATTAACATCGTTTAAATTATCACCAGCCTCAGCTTCTTGCATATGTGCGGTCTCTCCCTGCTGTAAAGCAGGATCCTTGTTTTCATTGTTTTGAGAGCGTGAAGCTTCTTGGCTTATGGGAACTGCTGCTGCTGCTGCTTCCTTCTGCTGAACGGTTTGTATAGGAGAAGTTCTCATGTTTTCTGCTACTACTTTAGTGATGTTGTTTGAAGCTTGCACTGACGTTGAGGCTGTAGCATGAACATTAATGCTGGATGAAGGTTGACTGGTGTTGGCATGTAAAGTGCTTTCTTCAAGAACGTTTCTACCATATTGTCTGTTACATGACTTAAGTAAATGTCTTTTGAGAGCATCAGCTCTACTGAATGTTGCCTGACAATTCTTACATGTAATTTTACGAGGCTCCACTGAAGCCGGCGTATCATCTTGATTCTCTTCTATTCTGGCTCTCTTTGCTTGTATTTCACTTTTACGAATACAACTACTGGCTTGATGTCTTGTTCTATTTCGTAAGTAATGAAAAAACTCACCACAATACTCACAAGGAAAAATCTTCTTTCCATGTTTGTAAAAGCCATGAAGTTGCACGCTCTTTTTTTCTTTAAAATACAGTTCACATTGATCACATTTGATGCCTTGGATATCAGCAACTGGTTTACTGTTTGACATTGTCAAAAGTTTTTAATCTTACAAACTGAAGCTAATATTTAACACAGTTTTTAATACGAGAGACGACAGAGCATGTTGACTCCACCAGAGTTCAAACGGTTCTAACGAACTTTTCTATATGCCTAATGTTTTATCGTTTAATATTTTTGAGTGGGGGGAAAAAGTGGGGGGAGGGGAGGTAAGAACGACAGTCAAAGTATTACGAAAGTAAAGTTATTTTATAATGTTTTGTATTTAAGAAAAGTAGCAACGTCTTATATATGTATAAAAATATTTTAAAGCCGCAACAATTTAAAAGTAAATTAATTTTAAAATTATGGAAGATGTGTTAAACATATTATTCAGCCTTGAACGTATGCTATAACGAATTCAACCTTGATTGTTTGCTATATACACTCTTGCACAAATTGGAGAAATTAATTTTATACGTACACTGCATGCATCTAAGGCCAGGTAAACAGTCAACGTCAGTTTAGCATACAAATTTTGACTTTGGACTAACGCTTTATTTACATATCGTACCGCAATCAGACGAACCCTTCAATTTTAGCTTGCATACGTTCACGAGATACACAGCTTAGCATACAAATTTTGAAATTGTACCAAAGCTATATATTTATCACAGCATAAACAGGCGTGACATTGAATTGTAGCTTGCGATCGTTCACGAGATACACAGCTTAGTATACAAAATTTGACCTTGGACCAAAGTTTTATACTTCTTACAACATATTCAGGCATGGCCTTCAATTTAAGCTCGTGTACGTTCAAGAGATATACAGCTTAGCATACAAATTTGACCTTATACCATAGTTTTATACTTATCACAGTATAATCAGACGTAACCTTGAATTTTAGCTCGCATACGTTTAAGAGATCCACAGCTTAACATACAAAATTTGATCTTGGAACATAGTTTTATACTTATCACGGCATATTCAGACATGACCTTCAATTTTAGCTCGCGTACGTTCACGAGATACACAGCTTAGCATACAAAATTTGACCTTGGACCATAGTTTTATACTTATTACAGCATATTCAGGCATGAGCTTATATTTTAGCTCGAGCACGTTCAAGAGATACACAGCTTATCATATAAATTTAACCTTGAACCATAGTTTTGTACTTATTACAGCAACTTAAGGCATGGCCTTCAATTTTAGTTCGCGTACGTTCAAGAGATATACAGCTTAGCATACAAATTTGTCCTTGTACCATAGTTTTATACTTATCACAGTATAATCAGACGTAAAATTGAATTTTAGTTCGCGTACGTTTAAGAGATACACAGTTTAGCATATAAAATTTGATCTTGTACCATAGTTTTATACTTATCACAGTATAATCAGACGTAAAATTGAATTTTAGCTCGCGTACATTCAAGAGATATACAGCTTAGCATACAAATTTGACCTTGTACCATAGTTTTATACTTATCACAGTATAATCAGACGTAAAATTGAATTTTAGCTCGCGTACATTCAAGAGATATACAGCTTAGCATACAAATTTGACCTTGTACCATAGTTTTAATCTTATCACAGTATAATAAGACGTAAAATTGAATTTTAGTTCGCGTACGTTCAAGAGATACACAGCTTAGCATACAAATTTGACCTTGTACCATAGTTTTATACTTATCACAGTATAATCAGATGTAAAATTGAATTTTAGCTCGCGTACGTTCAAGAGATACACAGCTTAGCATACAAATTTGACCTTGTAACATAGTTTTATACTTATCACAGTATAATCAGACGTAAAATTGAATTTTAGCTCGCGTACGTTCAAGAGATACACAGTTTAGCATACAAAATTTGATCTTGTACCTGTGTACCATAGTTTTATACTTATCACGGCATATTCAGCAAGACCTTCAATTTTAGCTCGCGTACGTTCAAGAGATATACAGCTTAGCATACAAATTTGACCTTGTACCATAGTTTTATACTTATCACAGTATAATCAGACGTAAAATTGAATTTTAGCTCGCGTACGTTCAAGAGATACACAGCTTAGCATACAAATTTGACCTTGTACCATAGTTTTATACTTATCACAGTATAATCAGACGTAAAATTGAATTTTAGCTCGCGTACGTTCAAGAGATATGCAGCTTAGCATACAAATTTGACCTTGTACCATAGTTTTATACTTATCACAGTATAATCAGACGTAAAATTGAATTTTAGCTCGCGTACGTTTAAGAGATACACAGCTTAGCATACAAAATTTGATCTTGGTGCATAGTTTTATTCTTATTAGAGAATAATCAGACGTAACCTTGAATTTTAGCTCGCGTACGTACACGAGATACTAAGCGTACCATGTAAACACATGCAAAACGACGTGACCTTAAATTCTAGCTTGCGTACGTACACTAGATACTAAATTTAGCATGCAAATTGACTTGACCTTGAATTTTTGCTCGCGTACGTACGCTAGATCTTAAAATCGGCCGCCATCTTGTTTGTTTACCTCGTGTACGTATGCTATATACACCATTGGCCGCCATCTTGTTTTTAGACTCGTGTACGTACGATATTAACATATGCTCCACCCACTGCTCCACCTCGGTGGAGTGCCTCCACCGGCACATTATATCTACTCTAGACCGATGTTGAAATTTATAACCTTTTTTTTATTTCATTTTAAGACAGTAAAACAGCATAATTATTGAACTTTTTTTTAAGGCTTATACTTATGAACACTTTTAACAAAGCATAACTTCAGACTTTAGTTAAACTAATAATATGCTACTAAAATCACCTATTTTCATCTATATAAATATTAAAGACTATTTTGCGACTATTTTAAGATTATTGGAGACTATTTGTAAATTTGTGGAACTATATTTCATGAAAAAGCAGACTATTTTTCCGATTATTTTTTATGTATGCGCTTATATACGAGCGCTTGAGTTAGTACCTCCTAGATGGTTATGTTCTCCTAATACTTTCCTTCTCTTACAGAGACTCGAAAGACCCAAATCTCGTGTCAGTTAACTATAGTTAACGTAATGATGTTTTTAAATGTTTGGAAGCCGTATGGGAAGTAGCATGAATATATCACGGGGAGTAGTTAATAATAATTAATTAATAACATTGATCAGCATAGGACAAACTTCGTTTTTGGCTATTTTCCTCTAGAAAATTAGTTAGTTTTTTGTTATTATTATATTTTTCTCACATACTTTTGCGATATAATTTAATTCAACCCACTACAGACAGCATCAATTAATGCTCTTCCTAAAATATTGCTCAGTAATTTTAATCTGGAAAAATGAGTCATTATCTCCTATACGGCTTATGTTATATAGGAACATTCATATCATGCATGCGTAACAATTTATAACAATTTAATTAGAATCATTACAAATGTGTAAAGATATGTTCTCTCGTCAATTGAAATGTTACCTACTTGAAAAATGTTTTCTATGCTCTTCAGTCCCAGACACTTTTAAACAATATTTCAGTGTCGTAAATTTTAACCACGTTTTTGTGCGGCTCTCAGAATGACAAAAATATCTCTCTTTTGTCGATTTTTTTTTTTTTTTTTTTTTTTTTTTTTTTTTTGCTTTTTCTTGCCGTCACGGACCCCCTACCCACTCTAGATTGCTCAAAATAGCTCTAAAAAACGCAAAATTTAAATGTTTTTTTCCTGAAACAATCCACATATTTTTATTTGTATTTTTTTTTTTTTTTTTTTTAATATTTTTTGGCAAGTTTTTTGATGTACAACTCATTGTATATTGGGACTGAAGAGGCTATAGTTTAAATGAGTATATACTTTGATTATAAAAATATTGAATAGTTATATTTCATTTCATTTTATTCAATACTCATGGAGTACAACATATAATCTAAATTTACAAATTTTCATTGGTATAATTTGTGTTTTGTAATAGAAAAAAAAAAATCAATAAATTGGCATCCCTTTGAAAAAAAAAAAAAAATAAAAAGGCTTAAACGACCGAATATTTTGCCAAATTAGTATCTTTGGTATATTAAACCTTTTACACCGAAAATTTTACTGTTTTTTTTTTACAGTTTAAAGGGTAAAAATATATAAAGAATAAAATTTGACAGTTGACGCAATATATAATATATAATATATAGATATATATATATATATATATATATATATATATATATATATATATATATATATATATATATATATATATATATATATATATATTATATATATATATAATATATATATTTTTTACGATGGCTATATATTATATATAAATGATATTAGAAAATTTTTGATCTAAATATTCTTTAAAATGTGATTATTGTCATTAGAATTCTATTGTATTGCCCTCTCCAACCCCCTCCTTTCATAATGAAAATAATATTTTGACAAACTTTAAATTTTATTATGCAAAAGAAAAAAATTCATGAATTTAGTGTAAGAAAAAAGAAAAAAAGTAATTTATATTTTTATTTACTATTATTTATTTATTTTTTATTCTATTTTTGTCCTCCCTCCCCCCATTTTAATTTATTATAATTATAATTTACATACACACATTGCTGTAATTCTCTTTATCTTAAAATCTATGCATTTATTGTACGTAGTATTTAACCGTTTTTGTAGACTTTAAGTATATATATAAGCTTCAGTATGGTAAATTTGAATAATGGTTTATTGATTGTTTAAATGCGTAAAACATCTTGAGCAAAAAAAAAAAAAAAAAGTGTAATATCCTAATTCCTAACCTAACAAACCTGAAAATCAACGTTAATTTGGCCTGAGTCATTGATTTCCAATTTATTTTCCATTCATTCTACTATGATGCATGCGACGTCACAGATATATCGCTTATTTTACACTCGCGTAAGCCAGATGAGCTGTGACGTCACAGTCCGCACATACCATTTTGTGAATGGAAAATACATTATAGAAATCAATGACTTCGGCCAAACCAACTTTGATTTTTAGGTTTATGAGGATATAACACAGTTTTTTTTGTTCAAGGTGTTCTACGAATTTAAATTAAATTGTATACTTATTAATTAATCTGCTAATTTAGCTATATTTTCTGTAAAAGAAAAAAAAAAAAACATTCATAAAAAGCAGCATAATACAATAAATTTTTATTACTTATAAAATTGTGTTCTGTATGTATTTTTTTCATATTTTTATTTTATTTTTTATTATAAGGGTAATTTTATTTGCAAGCAAAAGATATTTATTTGCTGAAAAATAGTTTAATAATATGCAGTTCTCCCCATTATAAAGAAATTATTTGGTGTAAAATGCTCATTGAGATTAGATTTTACTATACGTTGCATGTCTACATACAGATCGAGTAGTTTTAACAAAATAAACATTGTCACAACAATTTAGTTTGGTCCATTTTATTTCTATTCCCTTTTTTTTTTTTTTTTTTTTTTTTTTTCAATAAGCAGGTGCACAAACTTTATTATAAATTTAAAATGCATAAATTGACATTTTAAATTTTTCATTCCGATTTCTTTTATAATGTCTATAGGTGTATTTTTGTGCATTTTTTTTTCTGAGTTTTTTTACTTATTGTGCAAAAAGTATCATTATCGATGTGAAGATAATATCGTCAATTTTGAGAGCATCGATGCTGTTATATAATAGGTTGAATCTCAGGTATGTGAGAAAAATAACAATAACAAAAAATTAACTGATTTCTCAAAGAAAATTGCATAAAACAAAGTTTATCCTATGCTGTGCAATGTTATTTACTACTCCAGTATGGCCTCCAAGCTCCAAGTGCATTAAATATGGCATCATGCGCATACACCCTATACTTGCATTAATTTTTTATTTTTTTTTTTTTAACTGAAATATTTCTATAACAAAGTCAATAAAATACATTAAATTAAAAATGCGTAAATCGAAAATTTAATTTAATGTTAAATTATAATAAAGAATAAAAAAAAAAAAAAAAAAAAAAGACGTTTGATTCATATATAATTAATATAATTATTGCATGAAAACATACCATGCCGTATGTACTAAGTACCGCACGGAAATTTAAAAAAAAAAAAAAAAAAAACTTGCACTTCTATAGATTAAAAATGCAAACACTAAAATTATAAGTTATGCATTTCATTTCGGTACGGTCATTTTGATATAAAAAATGAATTTCTATTGGCATTTATGGAAATAACGTATGTATTTAGATAGAGTTTTTGCATCAACTGAAATCTCCATCTGAACTGAATGCATTGAACGGCCATAAGCCATATATAAGCAAATAAAAATTGATTTTTTATTAAAATAGCTGTATACAAAATAAAATTATATACTGTATATATATATCACATTCATTATCTTACCGTGGATATGTTTATTTTTTACTTAAAAACGTGGAAAAAAAGTGACTGATGTTAGTGTGCGTCATTTAAAACTGATTCACACTTTTTTTACTGCTTTTTTATTTACATTTAATGTATGGTAAAATATTAAAATTTAATTCTTTGTTATGTTACATTTGCATTTCTTATAGCTTCGTAATTTGCAATTATTTAGAATTAAAAAAAAAAAAAAGTGTAAATAATTTAAGTCTTTGATCTGTTAAAATTATAGTAATTTATATATAGCTTTTGTATAATATTTAATGTATATTATTATAATTTTATTTATAGAATTAAAAAAAAAGTAAAATATTTTAAGTCTTCTGATAAAAGTAAAGTTATTTATATAACATATAGCTATAAGGCTATAAGGGTATAATAGTGGTGCAATAGGGGTGCTTGCTGGTTGTATTTATACACTATATGTGTATAATATAGTTCTGCTTTTGAATTAATACATTAAACAATAATTATTATTATTATAATGCTGTTCGTAAACCCTGTTCTCTTGCACCAAAAAATGCGCATTCCATTTGATTAACCAAAAGTTGATCGTCATTTTTGGTGCAGAGAACAGGGTTTACGAACAGCATTATATTATTTATTAGAATTTGAGAAAGTTGAACTTATATTTGTTATTATTTAAAAAAAAAAAGGAGTAAAATAGTCTTTAGACTATTGTCAATAATGAGACTATTGTGTATGTTTTACTAAAATGTCAAAGAATCACACGATTTCAAGCCTATACAGTTATGTACCAAATTTTAAAAATACTAATTAACACGTAATTTATCCTCCGATGCTATTTTTGACTTTTACTACATGTTTTTTCTGACTATTTTGCCTTTTTTTGATGTTTTTCGCCTTTTGTAACAAAAATAATATGAAAATTTAAAAATTATGTTTTTATTAGTCTGTTGATTTTTTTTTTTTTTTTTTTTTTTTTTTTTAGACAATGGTACAACTAGACCGATGTTGAAATTTATAACCTTTTTTTTATTTCATTTTAAGACAGTAAAACAGCATAATTATTGAACTTTTTTTAAGGCTCATACTTATGAACACTTTTAACAAAGCATATAACTTCAGACTTTATAGTTAAACTAATAATATGCTACTAAAATCCCCTATTTTCATCTATATAAATATTAAAGACTATTTTGCGACTATTTTAAGATTATTGGAGACTATTTTTAAATTTGTGGAACTATATTTCATGAAAAAGCAGACTATTTTTCCGATTATTTTTTATGTATGCGCTTATATATACGAGCGCTTGAGTTAATACCTCCTAGATGGTTATGTTCTCCTAATACTTTCCTTCTCTTACAGAGACTCGAAAGACCCAAATCTCGTCTTAGTTAAGGGGTAATGAGCTACAGAGTGAAAATTTTTTAAAAAAATTTAGTTGTTATTATATAGCAATATCATCAAAAAATAAATAATAAAATTGCATTAAAATATTTAATTTACGTTTAATTAGCATTTAATCGCAGTTTTAATTTTCGCAATTTAAAACGCATTCATCTCCTTAAATAACTGAAAAATTAATATTTTCTTTATACTGTTGCATTAAGCATACTTTTGTTAAGGGCACTGGCTACTTTAAATATTTTTTAGATACGAATAAATCCGAAATTTAAATTATTTCTGAAATGATTTTTTTAAGTGAAGTTTAAGCATATTTTCAAACTTATCATAAGCCTAACTTCAGCGCATGATTAAATATAGTAAAAGTATGAATTAAACTATGAGACTTAGTCTATCCGCTAGACAATTTTATTACCTTTACTAGGACACAAATATTTTTGCAAATGACTTTTTATTAAAATTGATGAACGTGAAATAATTAAAAAATCTAAGGTTTTTGAAACTTTTCTCTAATGCAGCAGTATTAGTGCGCCTCTATTAGACTTTTCAAGTACTTTGTCATAGAGCACATATTCTTCAAAGTGGAGGGAGGTATTTTTTTAATGCCTTGTTTCAGCCTCTCCGCCTGGCCGGCCGGTTTCTCTGCCTGCAGTTCGCAATATTTACATTGTTACCTGAGTGCTCGTATTGCTTTACACTTTTACACCTTTCTTCTCATTCTAAATAAAATATATAATATACACGGAACAATTTTAGTTTAGTTGAAGTTGTATATTCCCGAACCCGAACGTATATAATATTATAATAAAAAAAAATACTACTAAAGTATAGACAGACAAAAACTATAAAGGAAATTGATGCCATTTTTGAAATAGGATTTAATTAAAATATGCGATAAAAAAAAATGAAAGGGCTTTGAATAAATAAATTTAAAAAAATAGAGAGAAAAGACGCAATTTTTCAGCATAACGTCCTGCTGAAAGCGCTTCGACGCCATATTGGAGCAATTAATAACATTGCTCAGCATATAGGAAAAAACGTGAGTTTCAATCATTTTCTTAAGAAATAAAAGTTAGTTTTATTTTTTATTATTTATTATTATAATTATTTTTTAATCATTATTATTTTTCTTGCATGCATATACTGGAAACCTTACAACAATTAATACTCACAAAAATATTCCGAAGTATTTTGTAATTTTTTTTTTTTTTTTTTTTTTTTTTTTTTTTTTTTACCTATACCGGCCGATGTTACGGCTTCGTAAAACACTATAGCAAAACATCTAATCAACCCAAGTCCGGTGCTTGATATTAATTTCGATGCAAAATAAAATTTTGAATAATTTTTTCCAAGCTCTATGAAAAACACAAACAAACGATGAGAGAGAAAAAAGGTGCAGTGTAAAAGCAAGGAAGCAATGAGCAGTTTTTCAATAGAAGAAGGGATTATCTGTTACCTGAAAACACAACCCAATTATCTTACCTGTGAATGATTTTTATAACTCGCGAAGTAACATTTACATGAAACCAAATTTACTTCAGATGTTAGTTTTAATAAAAATCATGCAAATTACTTTTTTGATCGAAGTTCTACCGTCAATTTGAACTTTCGTGATTTAAAAGTAGTAAAAATTACGTAATATTTTTATTTGAATAAGTTAATTTAAAATAATGCTAGAACTTCGATTAAAAAAGAAATCTACATGATTTTTAATGAAACTAACATATAATGAATTTAATTCACTGTGACTGTTACTTCGCGAGTTATCAAAATCATTGACGCGTAAAAGATAATTGGGTCGTTTTTTTCAGATGGCAGGTATGAAAAAAAAAAAAACTATGAAGGTAAACCTATGCATGAAAAAAGTAAACAAAGACCGCTACAGCCACTAGACTATGTGTCTCCAAATTTTGAGCCCCGGGCTATTTTTTCCCCCGTCTTGCATCCCCTCCAACTTTGTCATAAACTTACAATTTTTTTAACTCACTCCACTTTTTGTTGACGTCAGGGTATGACACCCCTTCCCCCTTTTACCTGAGCTATGACAATGCCATCTAGGTGGAAATGCTTGAAATTCCTGCGTGACCCATTACCCCTTAAGTTAACTATAGTTAACGTAATGTATATATATGCGCATGATGTTTTTAAATGCTTGGAAGCCGTATGGGAGTAGCATGAATATATCATGGGGAGTAGTTAATAATAATTAATAACATTATGATCAGCATAGGACAAACTTCGTTTTTGGCTATTTTCCTTTAGAAAATTAGTTATTTTTTTTGTTATTATTATTTTTCTCACATATACTTTTGCGATATAATACTAATTCAATTCAACCCACTACAGACAGCATCAATCAATGCTCTTCCTTAAATATTGCTCAGTAATTTTAATCTGGAAAAATGAGTCATTATCTCCTATATGCGCCTTATGTTATATAGGAACATTCATATCATGCATGCGTAACAATTTATAACAATTTAATATCAATAGAATCATTACAAATGTGTAAAGATATGTTCTCTCGTCAATTGAAATGTTACCTACTTGAAAAATGTTTTCCATAGCCTCTTCAGTCCCAGACACTTTTAAACAATATTTCAGTGTCGTAAATTTTAACCATGTTTTTGTGCGGCTCTCAGAATGACAAAAATATGTCTCTTTTGTCGATTTTTTTTTTTTTTTTTTTTTTTTTTTTTTTTGCTTTTTCTTGCCGTTACGGACCCCCTACCCACTCTAGATTGCTCAAAATAGCTCTAAGAAACGCAAAATTTAAATGTTTTTTTCCTGAAACAATCCACATATTTTTATAATTGTATTTTTTCTTTTTTTTTTTTTTTTTCTTTTTTTTTTTTATATTTTTTGGCAAGTTTTTTGATGTACAACTCTTTGTATATTGGGACTAAATAAGTATACTTTGATTATAAAAATATTGAATAGTTATATTTCATTTCATTTTATTCAATACTCATGGAGTACAACATATAATCTAAATTTACAAATTTTCATTGCTACCTAATTTGTGTTTTGTAATAGAAAAAAAAATCAATAAATTGGTATCCCTTGAAAAAAAAAAAAAAAAAAGGGGGGGGGGTGGCTTAAACGACCGATTATTTTGCCAAATTAGTATCTTCGGTATATTAAACCTTTTACACCGAAAAATTTACTTTTTTTTTACGGTTTAAAGGGTATAAAGGGTTTAAAAATATATAAAGAATATAATTTGACAGTTGACGCAATATATATATATATATATATATATATATATATATATATATATATATATATATATTATATAATATATATATATTTTACGATGGCTATATATAAATGATATTAGAAAATTTTTGATCTAAATATTCTTTAAAATGTGATTATTGTCATTAGAATTCTATTGTATTGCCCTCTCCAACACCCTCCTTTCATAATGAAAATAATATTTTGACAACTTTAAATTTTATTATGCAAAAGAAAAAAATTCATGAATTTAGTGTAAGAAAAAAAAAGTAATTTATATTTTTATTTACTATTATTTATTTTTTTTATTCTATTTTTGTCCCCCCCCCCCCCCCCAATTTTAATTTATTATAATTTACACACACACATTGCTGTAATTCTCTTTATCTTAAAATCTATGATGCTTTTATTGTACGTAGTATTTAACCATTTTTGTAGACTTAAAGTATAATATAAGCTTCAGTATGGTAAATTTGAATAATGGTTTATTGATTATTTCAATACGTAGAACACCACCTTGAACCAAAAAAAAAAAAGAAAAACAAATTGTGTAATATCCTAACAAACCTGAAAATCAACCTTAATTTGGCCTGCCCGATGCCAAGCTCAAAGCGCATTAAATATGGCATCATGCGCATACACCCTGTACTTGCATTTATTTTTTTATTATTTTTTTTTTTTAAAACTGAAATATTTATATAACAAAGTCAACAAAATATATTAAATTAAAAATGCGTAAGTTGAAATTTTCATTTAAAGTTAAATTATAATATAGTAAAAAAAAAAAAAAAAAAAAAAAAAAAAAAAAAAAAACTTTGATTCATATAATTATAAATTATAATTATTGAAAACATATCATGCTTTACAATCATGTACTAGGTAACGCACGGAAAAAAAAATGCACTACTATAGACTAAAATGCAAACACTAAAATTATAAGTTTATGCATTTCATTTCGGTACGGTCATGAATGAATTTCTATTGGCATAAATGGCAATAAATATACATAAAAATTATGTATTTAGTTTAGATAGAGTTTTGCGTCAACTGAAATCTCCATCTGAAGATCTGAATGCATTGAATGGTCATAATTCATAAGCCATAAGCAAATAGAAATTTATTTTTTATTAAAATAGCTGCACTGTACAAAATAAAATTATACTGTATATAAATCACAATCATTATCTTACCGTATGGAAATATTTATTTTTTACTTAAAAACGTGGAAAAAAAATAACTAATGTTGTGTGTCATTTTTAAAACTGATTCACACTTTTTTTTTAACTGCCTTTTTTTTTTACATTTAATATGGTAAAAAATTACAATTTAATTCTTTGTTATATGGTTACATTTTCATTTCTTATCTTCGAACTTTGCAATTATTTATAATTAAAAAAAAAGAAATTGTAAATAATTTAAGTCTTTGATCTAATAAAATTATAGTAATTTATATATAGCTTTTGTATAATATTATTAATTATTATTATTTAGAATTAAGGGAGCAGTAGGGTACCGACGTCGGCCATTAGATTCAAACTTTTCTCGTCAAAAAAAGCTGAAATTTTGCACAATGGATACTTCAGCTTGAGACAATTTCAAATATAATATAAAAATTTTGGGAGGTCACCGAGCAAATTAATTTTATATGAGTTTTTGACATTTTAAGCCCATATAAGGCCCAATGTTAATTTCAATAATTGTTTTTCTTTTTTTTCGGGACGATCAAACATTATAAAATTTTTATCACGGCTAGGTGTGACCCTTAGCTACACAATGACACCAAATTTAGAGCCAAAACACTTCTAGCTTTTGAGATATAAGGTCAGTACCATACTCCCTTAACAAAAAGTGTAAAATATTTTAAGTCTTCTGATAAAAGTAAAGTAATTTATATATTATAGCTTTTTTGAATAATACAGTGGTTGCTGGTTGCATTCATTCGCTATATGTGTATAATATAGTTCTGCTAGGAGTAAAATATAGTCTTTAGACTATTGTCAATTAATATTGAGACTATTATGTGTATGTTTTATTAAAAATGTCCAAGAATCACACGATTTCAAACCTACAGTTTGATATATATGTAAAAATTTTAAAAACTATAATTATATAGCGTATATTTTAGTCTCCGAGACTATTTTAGACTTACCAGATTTTTTTTTCTGACTATTTTGCCTTTTTTAATGTTTTTCGCCTTTTTTTTATTTATTTATTTTTTTTTTATTATTATTTTTTATTATTATTTTTTTTTAGACAATGATACACCAAAAGACTAATGTTGAAATTTACAAACTTTTTTTCTTTCATTTTAGAGAGTAAAACAACATAATTATTGAATTTTTATTTATTATTATTATTTTTTACGGCACTCTCATAGAGACTTTCAACAAGCATAACTTCAGACTATAGTTAAACTCATAATAATATGCTAATAAAATCACTTTTCATCTATATAAATATTAATGACTATTTTGCGACTATTTTATCATTATTGGAGACTATTTTTAAATTTGTGGAACTATATTTTGATGAAAAAGCAGACTATTTTTCCGCTCTCTCAAGTTATTATTTTTTATGTATGCGCTTCATATTATACGAGCGTTTGAGTTAATACCTCCTAGATGGTTATGTTCTCCTAATACTTTCCTTCTCTTACAGAGACTCGTAAGACCAAAATCTCGTGTTAGTTAACTATAGTTAACGTAATGTATTGGGTGGTGGTGGTTGGTATATATGCGCATGATGTTTTTAAATGCTTGGAAGCCGTATTATATGGGAGTAGTTATATAATATATAATTAATAACATTGATCAGCATAGGACAAACTTCGTTTTTGGCTATTCTCCTTGGAAAATTAGTTAATTTTTTGTTGTTATATTATTTTTCTCACATATTTTTGCGATACTAATATTATCCCACTAACAAACAGCTAGCATCAATGCTCTTCCAAAAATATTGCTCAGTAATTTTAATCTGGCAAAATGAATCATTCTCCTATGCGGCTTATGTTATAGGAGGCTCATTCATGTCATGCGTAAGAATTTATAACAATTTAACAATAGATTTAAAACTATTACAATGTGTGTAAAAATGTTCTCTCGTCAATTGAAATGTTACCTACTTAAAAAATGCTTCTATAGTTTAAATGAGTAATTTGATTATAAAATATTGAATAATTATGTGAATAATAAATTTTAAATGTGTCTATAGTTTCATATTATGCTGTATACACAGCACTAGAACTGTAAGTTGACAATTCCATGTATAGCCTTCAACAGTTGTAAAAATCTTTGTAATTTTTTGTATTGCATATAATATTTGATCAGTATTTGATTGTAAGGAGAGTATGGCGATAAAAACATTTGAAAAGTTTGAATTATTGAGTAATCCACCATGTCATTGACTTTACAATGACATGAATGCAGCATGCACCCTATACATGCAAGTAATACGGGGTACTTACCACAAATGAAAGACAGAGAGACCATAAAAAAATACTATATAATATATATTATAGTAATTAATTTTACTTTAAGAATAAGATTTCTTTATTATGACCCAGGCAGTTATCATAGTAACATTATATGGTGTTACAACAAGAGTTAGTAAATAGTATTGTCTTTTTGTCAAACTATTTACAATAACTTATGTTATAATAAAATATATAAAAATACATTCTTACATTAATTGTCAAAAAAAAAAAAAAAAAAAAAAACGATATAATATACTGACTGAGTGCAACTATAAAATTAAAGTATATCACAAATATAATAAACTAGAACTTTAAAGTAAACTTTTTTTATTGTAATATAATAATTGCTAAATATAATATCTGTTTGTTAATGTAAGAAGTACAATATAATTTGTTTCTTACATTTTCATTTCTTAAATCTACGTAACTAACATTTAATAACAGAGTATAACATTTAATTGGGCATTATGTAAGATAAACAGCAACAATGCGAGTATTACCAGAGGCCTATATATTGTATAACTGTTTTTTTTTTTTTTTTTTTTTTTTTTTTGTAGCGGGTTATTTAGAAGGCAAATATAAGGGGGTAAGAACTTTTACAGTTTATTTAATAAGTAATATTTATTATATAATCGGACAGCACTATTTGTTTGCTATCGCGCTTTATAAAATAATTATATCTTTGTAGTTCGTTTTATGTTATTATTTACTTTTTTGTGAGTTTTTTATTTAATTATTTATCTATTTATTTATTTATTTATTTATTTATTTATTTATTTATTTATTTATTTATTTATTTATTTATTTATTTATTTATTTTTTATTTATTTATTTATATATTGCTCCTCAAAATTTAAGTACAAAATTGCTTTAAAAAAATAAGAATATGTAAATTTTAAATTATATTATAAAGAAGATAATCTACTATTTTATTAATTATCAAATTCAATTTTTTTCCACTCTCCTTACAATCAAATATGTAATACTGGATTATAATTCTTGAAGGTTATACATGAAATTGTCAACTTACACTAGTAGATAATAGTATTTATAATTATTGATAATACAGTATAATTAACAATACATCAACAGTATATTATTATTATTGTAATTATTCATTTATTTCATATGAGAACGAAAGAAAAGTCAGTAAAGTGATAGTACGAGTAAAATTGAACTTTGAGATTTGATAAATTAAAGATAATATTTTGTTGCATGTATAAAGAACGTGACTACTCGCAACGTTATAAATATTACGTCATATTTACAGCGCACTGTTAAAAATAGAAGACAACCTTCTAGATGTTGATGTACTCCGGACACAAACATGAGAATTTCCCGACAGGAACAGCACGGGAATCTCACTTCCCTTGTATGTATATATTTATTTATAGTAAATAAACTGTATATTATGATGAGCTGCAAGTTAATCTTTGTGCGCTGCATGACACTCGCGCAATTGAGTTTTATATTTTCCACAGAGAGTATAATTATAAAAGTTTTATGCGTATGACGTAATACTGAATGCGCTTCGACACCATACTGGAGCAATAAATAATATTTCCTCACAAACTTCGTTTTTAGCTATTTTCTTTGCGAAATGGGTTAATTTTTTGTTATTATTTATTTTTCTTTCTAGATACTTTTTAAAATTATAATTCAACTTATTATTAAAGAGCCCCTAGCCTCAAAAATGAATTTCTTCGCAATGATAAATCATGAGATAGGACTATTGTAAATACACATATTTTGTGCCTTAACCCTTCAGTACTGCCTTAAAAACTAGGGGAAAAACTTGTAAAGTAGGCAACCTGCGCTACAATTTCTATTGTAGACCCGGAATTGTTGACGTCATGAATTCCTAAAATTGCCTACTTTACAGTTTTTCAACTCCAGTTTGAGAGGCCACAGAAGGGTTGAAGGATACAATATATGTATATGCATAATGGTGCCATCTCATGATTTTTACGTTTTTTATTTAATTTTTTGACACCATAAGGAGCCCTTTAACCTTTTATTTATTTATTTTTTTTTTTTTCTTAGTATTTTTAAACCAGCAAAAAGATTGCTATTTTCATATGCAGACTATGTTATTGAGTGATAGACCTTACTTATTATATTATTATATATAGGACAGAAGAGCATTTTTCTTCTCTCGCATAAAAATGTATTATAAATAAAATATTTAGAGAAGGATTAAGAAAAGCAATGGAAATTAAATGACTGTATAATATAATTGTGGAAACTTAAATTATTTAGTTATTTTTACATCAATAATTTTTGTGGTCATTATTAATTAAAATTAAATAATATTTATAAATTAAGAAAATATAATATAATTATGTTTGATTTATTTCAAGGGGTAATTCCTTATTTCTTCATCTTCTAGTAAAATTCATTCTGTAGAAAAAAGAAAAAATCAGATCTGAGAGCCATTACAAAATTTAACGCATACAATTTTGCAATGCAATGTCTCTCCAAATTCAAACGATAAATTGATATCATTAAGATTTATTTTTAAAATTTTTATGTGATAAATAGAGAGCGCAAACATATAGTTTTTCGACTATTGTCATTATGTTGACTTTTGCTAGTTTTATTTCATATCTCCACCTATCTCAACAAATATAGCGCATTTTAAACCAATAATAAAAAAAAAAACACAATCTCGAGCTTAGCGACTATTTCACACTTTTTTCCGTTTTTTTAGGAAATTTTTTGTAAAGACGTATCAAATTATTTGAAATTATAATATTTTCTATACAAAGATATTATACTAAACAAAATTATAATATTGATTCAATAAATTATTTTTTTTCTGCCAAAAATTGAAAATTAGCAAAACAAGATACTAACATGATACAAGATATAAGGATATACGGTCGGCCAATTTTGAGTATTAAGATACTAAAATTTCTGTTTAACATAAAATGAATTTATTTTTTACTCTTAAAATCACTTTTTTATCTTCTATTTATATATAAGTTTATATATAAAAATTTGACTTTTTTCGACTTTTTTTTTAATAAAATCGACTACTTATCAACTATTTGCACCAAAAATCATCGACTATTTTGTCAAAATAATTGACTCTTTTTGCGCTCTCTATAGTGATAAATTTTGCATATCATAAAATATTGTTTTGTGTTCAAGTATGTGAATAGATCACGATATTTAATTTACTTACTTATATTTGAAACAACATAAATAGATCAAGAAAGACAACGCTCCAAGTGCAACCACTCCACTCACGATTCCAACAATTAACCAAACTTCATCTGATGCAACACTAGAAACAAAATACAAATTATTATATAACGTGTATATGCATTCAAGCAAGTAAATTAAAGTTGACGCCATCTATCAATATAATATGGGCCGGTATAGTAAAAATGACACATCATTTGCCCGCAGTTTAAAAATATACTATAAGCAATATTTCTGAGAGATTTTGATGCTGTCAATAGATTGAATTTTGAATTATAGTATCTCAAGTGTATATAGGGTGAATGCATTCATGTTAAAGTCAACGCCATGTTGGATCACTTAATAACATGGGTGACATAGGAAAATAACTCATTTTGCCAGTTTAAAAACACTATGCAATATTTTTGAGAGCATTGATGCTGTATAAATATGTTGAATTAGAGTATCTCAAGTATGTGAGAAAAATAACACAAACAAAAAATTAACCGATTTCCCAAAGATAATTGCATAAAATGAAGTTTCTCCTATATGCTCAGCAATATTATTCACTACTCCAGCATATGGCCTACAAGCGCATTAAATATGCGACGTCATGCGGATACACCCTATATTATTATGTGATATATATTTTTATTATTATTGTTTTTTTTTTGCCCGGAGTACATTTGTTGTATATGCAAAATGATGATAATAATAATAATAAAAATAAAAGCGTTGAAATTTGGACCAATTTCCCATATGTAAACTGGTATAATATACACTAAGGCTTAAATTCCTGTAATTTTTTTTTTTTTTTTTTTTTTTTTTTTTTTTTACATAAATACGACAAATGTATTCCTCCCAACCGACGTACTGACGAAATGTTAGCCTATATTCCCATGAAGAAAATAGAAAAAAAAAGTTTGTTCTATGCTGAGCAATATGTTGTTCATTGATCCACTTCATTGATTGTTCATTGTATTGGGGAGTCGAAGCGCATTTAGTATGACGTCATATATGTGCATATTTTTGTCGGTAAGTAAGCTATTGACTGTTAAAGGAACAACTATTTTGAGGCTGACTATAAGTAATCTCTCACAAATCCACTTCCGTTTCGACATACTGCGCATGCGTAGTAAGAAGAACCGGAAGCGGATGTGACTGAAATCACGCTCAAAGTTTGCCTCAAAACAGATGTCCCTTTATAAGTTAAAATTTTATTCACTGCTCAAATATGGCATCGAAGTGCAAGCTTAAATTAATAAGTGAAATCACTGCACAATATAACTTTAACTTACGATACGTACGTGCACATTGCTGTCTGTGTGTCCCATGCGTAATTCGGATCACACTTGCATATAGGATTATTATTACCAATTCTCCAACATGACATGTAACTGGCGCTGCAACATTGGCGACTTTTCTCACAATCATCATTGTGTACTAAAAATATTTAAAATTAAAATTTTAGTATCTTATTTACTCTGTTATATAATAATTAAAAAATATTAATAATAATAAAAAAAAAAGTTAAAAAATAAAAAATAACAATTATATTATAGAGTAAAACTTACTACAGTATAGACCGCTTGCACTCATATTTAAGAGCCGCCATTTTGTTGGTCAGGAATACATAGGCCAGCATAGGAAAAACATCATTTTTATTTTTTTAATAGCAAAAGAAGCTTCAAACCTCAATCAAAACCTTATTCCTAGCTCCTAATAAGCTCGAAGGACACGAGAAAAATTTGTTGAGTTGAAATAAACTATTTTTTATGTGAAAAATGAGGAAAAACGAAGTTTCCCCTATGCTGGACAATGCATTAGGCACCACAAACATGGCGACAAAGCGCAAGGATGTGCAAGGGGTCTATACATAGTATCTAATTTAGTTACATACTATATTTCATATTTTCCTTTCTTTGCCTTTTTTTTTAACAATACAGTATAGTATATGAACGCATATTCTCTTACATATATGCTCAAATGATGTATCTAAAAATTCTTTTATTACAAAGAGCAACCACATTATGTAACAGCTTAAATATTGATATCTTTCATGATTCAAACAACAAAATTAAAAAATCCATGCATGACACTTTAAAAATAAATTAACATTATGTGTCTTAAAATTAAAAATAAATAATTTAGTTTGCATGATAGTTATTAAATACTTATGTTGTAGTTTTAAATAATTAATATTATTGTAACTATTGCACGTACTGTGCGTGTACAGTCATTGCAATAAAAAATGAAATTGTATTGGCTTATGGCCATTGAATGCAATCAGATGGAGATTTCATTTGACGCAAAACTCTATCTAAAACATGTTATTCCCATATACCAATATAATTTCATTTTTTTATTGCAATGACCGTACCTTTAATGTATTGAGCGCAAGCCTGTTTTTAGATGAAACAAACAAATAAATAAATATAATATATAAACCTATAAGGTTGCCAGGAGATGCATGGCGTCAATAAAAATATTTCTATTATTAATAATTGTGCTCTATGTTGATTTAAAAAATTAAAAAAACATCTATCGATTAAAAAAAAAGGAGTGTAAAAAAGTTACGACTTTAAGGTTATCCTTATAGTTATATAAATAAAATAAAAACATCAAAACTCACCCAGACATGTAAGACATGTGCCATTGGTCCACTCGTATTCACCAGATAAACATACTTCTCTTTTCGTATGTCTTATTTCTACAGCTATAGATAATTAATATTATTATTTTAGTGATATTTGTAGTTTATAGTACTGTACAAATATGAACACATACAGTATACGACTAAAATGATACACAAATGAATGATGAAAGAATGAATGAATGAATGAATGAATGAATGAATGAATGAATGAATGAATGAATGAATGAATGAATGAATGAATGAATGAATGAATGAATGAATGAATGAATGAATGAATGAATGAATGAATGAATGAATGAATGAATGAATGAATGAATGAATGAATGAATGAATGAATGAATGAATGAATGAATGAATGAATGAATGAATGAATGAATGAATGAATGAATGAATGAATGAATGAATGAATGAATGAATGAATGAATGAATGAATGAATGAATGAATGAATGAATGAATGAATGAATGAATGAATGAATGAATCATCAAGGGCGGATCCAGGAGTCTTGTTTGGGGGGTGCGATCTCCCAGGAAAATAACCATGAAGGACTGGGGAGAGGGGGCATAGCGCGGCGCTGGCGAAAAATTTTATTCGGCCACGCTCCTTTTTGGAAAAAAATGCAAAAATAGTATCCTTATAAAAAAAATTCTAAAATTGTAAAAAATATATATATGAGAGTTTGTAATTTAACGCCTATTTTACACGGGAAGTTTTAATGAAAGGGTTTAGCTTTCGTGTTACACCGTGTTATATAAGCAGTAAACTGACATTGAAAAGGAATTCGGCCCGATTCCGATTCCGATTCCGATTCCGAATCGAGCCGAATTCCTTTTCAATGTCAGTTTACTGCTTATATAACACGGTGTAACACGAAAGCTAAACCCTTTCAAATATATATATATTTGATAGATTTTCCCTTTTTTTTTTTTTTTTTTTTTTTTTTTTTTTTTTTTTTAAAGGTATAAAAGTTAGACAAAATAATTTCTGAAATATTTTCTTTTTTTTCTGATCTTTTTGCAAAATTAATAAATCATGTTATTTGATTTAAAAAAGAAAAAAAAAAGTTTAATTGAAAAAAAAGGGGGGCAAAATGTTAATAAATTATTAATATATTATGTAACAAAAGTTTTTTTTTTTTTTTTTTTTTTTGTAAATCAATTTACTAAAAATTGTTTTGCACTTTTGAAACCATTAATATTATAATAAATGTAAAACATAACTTATATTAGGATGCAAAAATATTTGAGATAAAAATTATAAAATTTGCACAAAAGTATTTTATCGCGAGCAAAATATTTCACGGATGTCCAATTAAGTTATATCAGATATTATATATCTCTCTGATATACTACCCTGTGACCACATGACAACTATAGGGGATGTTGGACAAATTATTTTGTGTTATATTCAGGATTCAAACGCTTATTCACAAGCTTTAAGGTAGCATTAAAAGTTGCGCCAAAGGCGCAAATTTTTTTTTTTTTTTTTTTTTTTTTTTTTTGCACCATGGACTCAATATTTTTCAATTTTGGCTCAATTTTTTTCACCCACGTGGGCCGTTTGGGGGGGTGGGGCGGTTGCCCCCACCGCCCCCCCCCCTGGATCCGCCCCTGTGAATCAATCAATCAATGAATCAATTAATCCAAGGTTAAAGGTTACCTTGCAATTGCAATTGATCAATAAATAGAAAGAACAAATTAATAAACGATGAATGGTTTAATTGTTAATTGTTCATATATGTACACATTTAATTTAAAAAATAAATATACAGGGTGTTTATTTAAATTTTTACTTTTTCAGAAGCGTTTTTTAATATGAAGTTTATTGACAAATTAGACTTATTATACATCAAATTAAAGCTTAAGTTTTGACATTTTCTTTTCTGTTTTTAAAAATGTAATTTTTAGATTTTTCTTTTGACTAGATGCAAAACAATACGAAGAGCGATTTTTTTGAAAAACAGACGTTAGCAAACAGCGTTTTCTTAAAAAAATAAAAAAACGTCTTATTAATTTTTTTTAGTTAAAAGTGATGATAAGCAAATGACATTAAGGTTTCTCTATGTGGGAACCATTCGTAGCCCGGCAGTTGTCAAGTCGAAACTGCAGTTCGAGCCACACGCGTTGCGGAGCATCTAAGCATCTAAGCCGTGATGGACTCGATAGCATCAGTAATTCTGATGGCGTCGCTTCAACTCTGGGATACCTTGCACTGGAGTCTTAATTTGTCTTTGACGTCCCACAAGAAAAAATAAGGTGGGGTGAGGTCTGGTGATCTCGATGCCCATGGCAAGCTGTGGGTCCATCTCGGCCAATCTAGCCTTTGTTTATATCGAAATCTTGCGCAATTGAGTTTTTTTTTTCTTCAAAAATGAACTTTTACGCCACTTACTGATTAAAATGAAAACCACCTGACATAACTCTTTTTTGCAGACATTTTTTAAAATGTCAAAATTTGTGCTTTAATTTGATATACAACAAGTTGCAATTGTAAAAAAAATTCATAGTGAAATCAGCCTCTAAAATAGTAAAAATTAAAAAAAAAAAACTGTACTTACAATTACGATAAACATTGCTTATTGTATCATCATCAATTTTTACTCTTGTTTCTTCTTGTAATGTAGAATTAATCTGATTTACCAAAATAAATAATGCAAAAATGAAGATGCTTCTTGACATTTTAATGGAATGGAAGATAATAATGAATAAAAATATACTTATATCTGATATTATTTTTATCTATATAATATGATCAATGTCAGAAGAAAAAAAAAATAGAATGACGTGTGTGATAAAAAGTAGATTATATTCTATACATAATCCACAAAACTTAGAAATCCACCAGAGAAAAAAAAAAAAGAAGAAGAAGAAGTAAAAAAAAAGTAAGGAGAGGAGGGTATGTTAATATTTTTAATATGATTAATACAAAAGAAAATAATAATAAAAAACTTATATTTTCTCTCTCTCTCTCTCTCTTTTTTCTTTTCTTTTCTTCTTTTTCTTGCCGGATATAAAAATAAATAAATAAACTAAAAAAAAAAAAAAAAAACGCATTAACACTTGGGAGATTCACGTTCGATTCTGTGCCGCTATACATATTTTATATCGCAGGTTTTCAACCCAATACATAGGTGTGATGCTTCGAGAAAGGCAATACGTATATGCATTCTGGGAGGACCGGATGAATCGTTACTAAGGTTTATAATTTATGAATATAACTTATAATATATTAATATATGGTTACAGTATGTACAGCTCTGGCCAAAAGTTCCCGAACGATTTGCATAGGCAACCTGCAACCACACTATGTTATCTTTATGAGAAAACGCAGCGGCCGCCGCTGCCCCGTTCGGGAACTTTTGGCCAGAGCTGTACTGTACGTAGTATGTAAGTAATACTGTAATGTATAGTTTGTATATAATATGTATGTATACTGTGTTGTGTGTTGACCAACTCCGTTCTTCAAGTAAAGTATAGGCCAAAAATACACTGAGTTGAATTTACGATGAATCAGGAGGGTCCTGTCAAAACGATCGCAAACATGTGTATATTATAATTGAAAGAAGTCTGCAACTATTAATTGACGTTTGATTATATGCGTAAAAAAGCAAAAAAAAAAAAATAATAATAATAATAATAGTAATAGTAATAAATAAATAAAGTTTATTTAGCAAATTTATGAATTATGGATTACAAATGTAGCTATCGTACTATCGTACACACTTTTTTTCTCCTTTCGTTTATTTAGTATTAAGTATTAACCCATTATCATATATAGTATAGTATAGTATATAATATACACATGATACACATATAGTATATATTCATTATTGTATGTAACTTTTATCGAAAATAAAAGTCGTATAAGAAAATTCTTTAGTGTTAAATGCTGCTATATTTGGTTACTATTTTTACTTGTTACTTCCTATAGAGCTTTGAGATGAGACGTGATCTGGATCATTTTTTTTCCTTTATTAGATAATATAGGTCACCATGTCCTTATATAAATGGTTTTGGTAGCAATGCTTGGTATATAAAATTTTGTATGGTGTGTATTTTAATTTTAAAGACATGATCGATTGTGATTTTATAGAGACACAAAAATTTAAAATATCACGTATCTTTCTGATTTTTGCAAAGACTATAATATAAAATGATAAATAAATAGATGCAAACAAATTTGTAATAAAATATTTTTATTATCATTTACAAAATGAATATCATAGTATATTACAAAAATATATAAGCGTGAGAAATATTATATATATTATATGTTTCCTCTATAAAAAATTATATAATCAATGTTTTGTGCTCACAAAATGCTCACATATAGGGTGGTTTCATTCATGTTAAAGTCGACGCCATAAGTGAGCGCTAAATAACATGGGCCAGTATAGGAAAAATGACTCATTTTACCAGTTTAAAAATACTTTACAATAATTTTGAGAGCACTGATGCTATTAACTGGTTGAATTAGTACCTCAAGTATGTAAGAAAAATAATAACGACCAAAAAATAGCTAATCTTTCAAAGAAAATAGCCAAAAACTACGTTTGTCCTATGCTGAGCAATGTTATTCATTGCTCAAGAAGAGCATCGAAAAGCACTCAGAATGACGCCATGCGTACACACCCTGTCGAAGAGCAAGCTCAAATCAACCATCCAGATTTTTTTTCTCTCTTTTAAAAATAATACATATAATTTTTTTATTATAAAAATATAATTTGCAACCCAAGGCAAGCCTTATCGGTTGGTTCATTTTCATACACATAAAAAAAGTACTTTGTTCTTTTTAAAAAATCATTATTTTGATTTATACACAACATAAAATTTTTGTTTTATTTTTCATTTATAAGGGGGATAAAATCATGATTCATATAATGATTATAAATTTATAAATATAATTAAACTTAAAAAAAATATATACTTTTGTTAAAGCCTATTTGTGTATTAACAAATTTAATTTATTTTACAAATTGTTCAGATGCAACTTTTCATACTCTGTTTTATTTTTAATTTTATATATAGTTTAACATTTTAAATCAGATGGAATTTCATTACACATAACTTTGTGTAATAAAACAAATAAAATTTAAATAATTGTTACTGTTAATCTATATTATTATATAGGCTTCCTTACAAAAAGAGAATTATATAGCAATTCTAGTATACGTATAATATATTCTTGGTTCTCCATAACATAAAATTCATCAAAATAATATTCACATAAAATAAACCCTTTTTAAGCTCTATAATTTGGCAAGATTTAAAACGGATTAAAGTAGGTTATTTCTTTGTAAAATGTTTTACCGCAATATTTTAATTTTGCAAGTTATTTACATAACAGCAACATAAATAGTTATTATGCCATAAAGTCTAATACTCTTTTTCACGTTTCAGGAAACTGAAAACAAACATTCCTATTGCTCCCAGTGCCAAAATTCCTCCAAGAATTCCAATACCCATTAGGAATGCTGAGGTTTCTGAACTGTAATAAATAAAAAAATATTAATAATAAAAAAAATAAAAAAAAAATAGATGAAAATATAAAGAACGAACGAACGAACGAACGAACGAACGAACGAACGAACGAACGAACGAACGAACGAACGAACGAACGAACGAACGAACGAACGAACGAACGAACGAACGAACGAACGAACGAACGAACGAACGAACGAACGAACGAACGAACGAACGAACGAACGAACGAACGAACGAACGAACGAACGAACGAACGAACGAACGAACGAACGAACGAACGAACGAACGAACGAACGAACGAACGAACGAACGAACGAACGAACGAACGAACGAACGAACGAACGAACGAACGAACGAACGAACGAACGAACGAACGAACGAACGAACGAACGAACGAACGAACGAACGAACGAACGAACGAACGAACGAACGAACGAACGAACGAACGAACGAACGAACGAACGAACGAACGAACGAACGAACGAACGAACGAACGAACGAACGAACGAACGAACGAACGAACGAACGAACGAACGAACGAACGAACGAACGAACGAACGAACGAACGAACGAACGAATGAACGAACGAACGAATGAACTACTTACTAAACACATATCGGTCTCCCAATGTCAGTTGTTAAATTAAATAAATCGTAAGGATAATTCAATTTACAATCACAAGTCCCATTTGTAGAGCCTGATGTTTTCCAACAAGTCATGTAATCTGTTCCACAACACTCTATACTTTGTATGCAAGTCTCATGCAAATCTAAAGAATGAAGAAAGTGTGTGTGTTAATTCTTTTTTATTCGATTGTATATAGTAATAAAATTTGTATAGTAAACTATTGCGACATCAGACACTTTAAGAACGTGTATACTTATATTATTACCTTAAGTAAATTCTGTAATATTACGATAAACAAAATTTAACTTACTGCTAAAAGATCAACGTAAAATGTTAATTTATAAATAATATAAAAGACTATAAGACTTGCAAAAGTAGGTTTAGTGATAAAATAAACAAACTCACAACTCAAAAATACTAACAAAGTGCTAGCAGATGACTTTCTGTTCCTGTCTCAATTTAACATGCTTTCTTATGGGGCAATGAAGCAGCTATAACTCAAGTTACAATTATTTCTCTGAGCTGGAATTTTTACTTTAGCTTGTTTAGCCTTTTGTTTTCCTGGATTTGAAGTCAACTGGGGTGAAAAAAAAAATCAATTATAAACAAATGATTGAAATTCAGGAAAACAAAAGCGCTTTAAGGCTCGAGCACAATCAGTATAAGCTATACAGTAATAATTTCAGTTCCGAGTAATAATTCTAACTTGAGTTACAGCTACTTCATATCCCCATAAGAAAGCATGTTAAATTGAGACAGAGGAGCACAAAGTCGTCTGCTAGCACTTTGTTAGTATTGTTGGGCTGTGAGTTTGTTTTTTGTCTCACTAAACCCACTTTTGCAAGTCTGCTATTGTCTTTATTTAAAAATAAAATATATTTAATTTTGAAAGGGTAAAGTTTTTGGACTACATATGTCTACTGACCCACTCTTAATATACGACCTAACCGACAACACAGAGTGCATAAAATAATAATAGTAAAAAGTAAGTAAAGTAAGGCAGGTCGGTCATATATTGGCTGATATACATTTATAATAATTTATTGACCATACTTACTTTTACATTTAGTGCATACTCCATTTAGTTCAATAAATCCTTCATCACATACTAATTTTGTTTGATTGAATTGATCTGAAATAATTATATTTATTAAAATTTTTTAATTTTCTATATTCTAACATTAAAGAAAAAAAAGAACAACGTAATATTAAAGTTTCATTAATTTTTATTTCTTTGTTATTATTTATTAATTGAATGTAAATTCTTAGAGTAAAATTTAATGCTTTTTTTTTTTTAACTTACACTCATATATTTAGTGAAAAAATGCTACTTTATTTAATTGAAATATTTTAGCTTCACTTCACAATAATTCACATAAAATGAGTTCAATATAATGAATCATATTTCAATTGTTATATTATATTTAAAATTAAAAATGTATTATAGTCGATAATTTTTTTAATATATAGATAGATAAATAAATAGATAGTGCAATAGATACATAGATAAATTAATTATTATTATTGCTATTATTATTTATGTATTTATTTTAATTTTTCGTTACATTTCGAATACATTTTTCGTCCAGCCAAGGTCCTCACTTGGATCTTGTCGGCTATCGACTATCAATAAAACACGTTTACAGTTTTTTGTATTTAAATTAGATAATATTTAAAAATGTTAGTATACAACATTATTTTGTAATACTACAATATTTTCATTTCCACATTTTTGTTTAATGATTTTTAATTTAAAGAATATTTTTCTTTATAAATAAAATATCATTTTTTAAATTTAATTATTTAATTTTCTTTAATTAACTTAAAAGTTTATAGTGATTTAAACATTCAATTTTTGTTTTCATTATAAATTAATTTTTCATTAATTCATATAACGGAAAATTAGCTTTCTTATAATGTTTATGATAACTTTATTTGCTTTCATCGTTTTTTATAGTTAGAGATTTTTAAAATTTTACGTATATATTTTACAATATATATTTATTATTTGATCCACATTCATCATAAAGTAAAATCACTCAGTATATAAGCAATTTAATATTTTTTTTAACTATAATATTATATATATATATATATATATATATATATATATATATATATATATATATATATATATATATATATATATATATATATATATATATATATATATAGATCTAACAGATTTCTCCATAATTTGTTTGCCATGCTTTTGCATTAACTTTTTACAGTAATTAAAGCAAATAGTAAAAATAATAATAAATAAACCAAAACCTTACCACGCAAATGTGTAATAGTTATATCCGATTTGCTGATTTCTGCAGATATTTGTACAATACAGAAGCTTATTAAAAATATATGTATAAATAAGTTCTTATTCATTTTAAGCTCCTTACAACAGAATCTGCTTTCTTGACATAGATTTTAAAATGCAATATTTAACATACAATACATTTTATCTCAATTATTTTGTTATCAGTATCAGTATCAACTCATCTTTTCCTTCTCCCTAATAATAGATAAGGGAAAAATCACATGTTTTATCATATATTATCAATTTAATTTATGCTTCGCATTATGTCGAGTTATGAATTAGAAATAAATGCAATGCAATAAATAGTTACAACAATAATAGTTGATAAGACTAATGCTTAATTGTTGTAATGTTAAGAACTGCCTGGGGTCTCATTAATAAAGAAATCTTATTGTTATATAGTATTACTTTAAAGGAATCGACCAGAGAAAAACATAAGCATTATTGATATTACAAAACACTTGATAGTACTTACATAAATAGCTTCAGTTTGTCTTAAAACCCAAATGTAGCCGTAGCAGTGATCAGAAATTTCGATTTATGACTTATTAAGGGTGGTTTCATGTTAAAGTCAACGCCATAAGTGAGTACTAAATAACATGGGCCAGTATAGGAAAATGATACATTTTACCAGTTTAAACATACTTAGCAATTTTTTTTGAAGAGAATTGATGCTATTAACAAAAGGTTGAATAAGGTTTCCAATATGCGAGAAAAATAATAATGACAAAAAAATACTTATTTTCCGAAGATATATATAGCGAAGACCCACGTTTGTCCTATGCTAAGCAATGTTATTCGTTGCTCAAATATGGCACCAAAGCGCATTTATTATGACGTCATGCGCACACACCCTATAGGGTGTATGCGGATGACGACATATTTATTGCGCTTTGAGGCCATACTGGAGTAGTGCATAACATTGCTCAGCATAGGACAAATTTCATTTAAGCCAATTTTCTTTGGGAAATCGTTTAATTTTTTGTTATTGTTATTTTTCTCACATACTTGAGATACTAATTCAACACATTTACAACATCCAAGCTCTCAAAAATATTGCATAGTGTTTTTAAACTGGCAAAATGATTTTTTTTTCCTATGTCACCCATGTTATTGAGTTATCCAATATGGCGGCGACTTTAACATGAATGCATAGACCCTATAACATGGTATCATTCTATAAAACGACTCTTTTCTGTACATCGCGAAACTATTTATTGAGAAAGGTCAGGAACAACACACAAAACAATAAATTTTCAGATGACATCTGGCGATAAAAGCTACACGTGTGAAATGAATGAAAAATATAAAAATGGGATGCGAGACGAAATAAATTTATCACTTCCTCTTGATGAGACAAGATGGATAAAGGAAACATATTTAGTTTGACAAATATAAACATGTACTGACGAGACCGTCACCTGCTCATTGTCGCAACACTCACGTGTACTTCATGATATTATATTTTGTTGAGGTGGTCATGGATGTATTTAACAGCAATTTTTTTATATTTATGCAAAATTGACGCCATTTGTGAGCACTAAATAACATAGGACTGTGGGGGAAAATGACATTTTAGGTGTAAATACTAAGCACTATAGTGAGAGCACTAGTGAATTAAGCATTCAAAAATACGAGAAAAATGAAATGGTAAAAATAATGTAATAATACTTACAAAAAAAAATAATAATAAAAAAGGTATTAAAAAAAGTATAAATAAAAAAAGGTATTAAAAAAAAGAAGAAGAAGAAGAAAAGGACCTCGTTCTATGCTGCGCAATGTTATTCATTGCTCCAGTATGGCGTCGAAGTGCATTCCAGTATGATGTCGTGCGCAAACATCTAATATAAAATTTATAAGATATGTTAACGGCGATGAAAAATTTCCTTAAAAAATTTCATTGAATGCAATAAACTTGCTCATTCAAAATATTGCATTGCGGGTGAATTACCCATATCCCATATTTTGTTTCTGCGTACGTGTATAGGATAGGGGAACATTTATTTGACTTCTAACTTCTAATAATACAATGATTTTGAAATATGCCTTTTCCGGATGGTACAAAGAAAGTGGAATAAGATTCAATATAAGGGGCCAGTTGTGTATTACTTGTTGCTTATTTTTAAATATATCTTTTATACTTTTTTTGTGGGACACTTTTTTGTGTGGTTGCACTCTATCATGTTCTTATCATGGTTATTTTAATTATCGTTCATAAAAAATATGATTATTATCATATGTTATAAAAGAAGATTATGGTATTCAGACTTCACCAATTATTAATTATTTAATACAAATTACTTGATTTTGATCACTTTTATGTACTCACAATTGTGATATAGTAAAAGTTTATCATTAAAATTTAGAGCATATTTTTCTCATAATATGAAACACATTGTAAATTTAGCACATCGAGTTTTTCTTTTTTATAATAAAAGCATGCAAATAATAATAATTATAATATTTTAACTTTACTTCTTTTGTGTTAAAAAATTAACGAAATACAATAACTGCGCATATAATACAAAAAAAGCTAAGTTTGTTCCTTCTTTTTTTTTTTTTTTTTTTTTTTAATTATTATTTTTTATATGTTATTTGTTGTGCAATATGTGTTAACTTCATTTTAGCATTTCAATGAGAGTTACACTTTTACAAACCTAAAGAAATAATTTGTTTTCCAGGAAATAAAAACTAGAAATTTTAAAGAAATAAATAAAAACAAAGTACTATACTAATATGTTTAGCAATATTTACACAATTTTTTTTTATTATAAATTATTACTTATAAATAATTAAAAGAAAAAAGTAAAACATAAATTATAGTCGGAAAAACTATACATAATAAATTAATGGAATAAAAAATCCATATAAAATCAATTAAATAGCACGAGCAAATAGCAATGAGGAAGAAAAAAAAAGTACATTTAATTACTGCATATTTTAAAAGAGGACATCATCTTAAATTGACAGATATGTGAATATGTAATTTTTGAGTTCATTGTGTATTTTTAACTAATTTTTTTTAAGTCACGAAAAGACGTCACGCGTCGTCAACTTTTTTCTATGCATCAAAACTTAGGAATTTGCATATCAATCAAATCAAGACAATGTCCTCTTTTAGAAAATGAAATAAAATTATCCGTTATGTTTGTTTTTATATATCATTTCAAACCACATACAAAATATATAAGATATAAGATAATTAAGATATAAGATTTTATTACGTTCTATGTCTTTACAGAGTAGAACAAGTCAAATAACACAAAAAATACATCAACACAATAATAACATGTGGAATCACTATGTTTGTTATACATGATATTAAAAAATTTAGAAAAACTTAGGCTATAGTATAGTTATACTTTACAAAGATTTATACTTTAGTGAAGATTATTTAGCCACGTCATTGGTTCCGATCCTTAAATTGTATTAATATTAAAGGAATAGACCAGAGAAAAACATAAGCATTTATATCACAAATCATGCACTTGATGGGTTTTACATAAATTATATTAGTTTGTCTCAAAACCCAACTGTAGCCCCGTAGCAGTGATCAGAAAATTTGATTTATGCAACCCGCACAACATTTTCATACTAATTTTTTGCATGTTTCTGACGTCATAAACATGAATTTTCACGCAAATTGCATAATTTACAGTTGTTTCACGCTCTCTCGTGGGGCTACATTAATTTTCAGGTTAAAATTACCATCAGTTTTGAAGATATCCCATTTCGTGTTTATTCATTAAAAAGCAAATGTTGTTTTCTATGTGGTCTATGGCTTTAATATTGCTCATTTAAATAATAGGGCCACCTCTTTTGTTTAGTCTTTTTCATTGTAAATGACATCATATCATAAGCTAGAGATTTTAAAACACTAACATTATAATTTTTTACGTACATTTCATTTGAGTTTTCCATGTTTTTAACCATTTTTCCATGAATCATAAATCCATCATTTTTACAAACAATATAAATCTTATATATTTCATCCTTTCTTAAATAGAGAGGTTCGTCAAATGTTATTTTAACATGATTTTCTGTATATTGTTTCAAATTTGATTCAGCGTAAGTATAAATTTTGTTAAATTTTTGATCAAGAATAAATATTTTAATAATCTGATACTTTTCTGTTGATTTGTTTTCTTGAGTTTCATTATTTAAATTATTGGTTTTAATATCATGTGGCATACTAAATGATTTTGGTTGATGTGATGAGGAATTAAACATTGATGGGGTGGCTGAAGTATAATTAGCACCAAAGCAGGTACCAAACCCAGCATGTGTTCCTCCAAAGGCAAAACTACTGTTGGCTGTCCCTCCATATTGCTGTCCTTTTTGTGCATCAGTTACATTAGCGTGTTTGAAACCACCAGAATTTGTCTTATTTTGAGATTTTATTTTCTTATTATTAATGAATTGAATATTATTGAAATTTAATAATAATTCAATATTTTTTAAATTAATATCTTGATCTACATGAAACATGATTTGAGTTTCAATAATTCTATTTTCAATTTTTACTAATTTATCTGTAGTATATAATATTCCACTATTTGTAGCAACATAAATGGGACCTTTAGGATCATTCTTGAACTCCTCCTTTTCTTTATTACCATATGCAAATGAGACATCTTTATAAAAAATAAAATTTGGTTTTATAATTTGTGGTATGACTCGTTTTTTAGTTATTTTACAAATATTATCAGGTAATATCATTGAATTAGGATTACTGATATTTGCAATTATGGCAATTTTTTCTTCGGCATTTAATATTTCAATTTGCGATATTGATTGTGCAAATACTTCTAATGATAATGTTAGAAATCGAATATATTTTAATGCTTTTCTAAGAATATCACTGATTGAAGGAATATTTTCTTGATATCGGCTTTGTTCAGCTTTGGCCCATTTTATTGAAGCTTCAAGTAATTCCAGTTCAGATGTAATATTTAATTTCCCCTGGTGAAGTATTTTATGTAATGTAGATTTTTTAATTGTAGTGAAATTAGGATGACATAATATTTCACTAGTATGATGTTGAATCATCTGAAACATATGCGAAATAAATACGTGAGCACTGAGTGAGTGAATGAATGAATGAATGAATGAATGAATGAATGAATGAATGAATGAATGAATGAATGAATGAATGAATGAATGAGTGAGTGAGTGAGTGAGTGAGTGAGTGAGTGAGTGAGTGAGTGAGTGAGTGAGTGAGTGAGTGAGTGAGTGAGTGAGTGAGTGAATGAATGAATGAATGAATGAATGAATGAATGAATGAATGAATGAATGAATGAATGAATGAATGAATGAATGAATGAATGAATGAATGAATGAATGAATGAATGAATGAATGAATGAATGAATGAATGAATGAATGAATGAATGAATGAATGAATGAATGAATGAATGAATAAATGAATGAATGAATGAATGAATGAATGAATGAATGAATGAATGAATGAATGAATGAATGAATGAATGAATGAATGAATGAATGAATGAATGAATGAATGAATGAATGAATGAATGAATGAATGAATGAATGAATGAATGAATGTGAATGAAAATCATTACATTAAAACATTATTAAGGGACGTTTTTTAATTCATTATTCATTATATAATACATAGCAAATGTTATTAAAAGTATATATTATTTATTTCTTCAAACTCTAAATATTTTTATCTATATATTGCTCGATCAAAAAATTATTTATACTGATATAATTAAAACATACACGCAATTTTTTACTTGTTATTTAAGTAACAAGTAAAAAATGTTTCTTTATTCAACTGTGCAAACTTGAAATTTATATATTATATATATATACAGGGTCGGACTGGCAATCAAGGAGCCTCGTCCGCAAAAGGGGTGTAACACCCTCTTTAGGGGCCACAAAGGGGGCGTAACACCCTAGTTACGCCCCTTTTTGGGCCTTAGGGGCCTCCAAACAGGGGGGGCCACGTCCGCAATTGCGGACTTGCTCTTATGGCCAGTCCGAGCCTGTATATATAATATGTAATGTAGGACAAAGGAAGAGCAAAAAGCTAAATAAATGACAACATATATATTTAAAACTAATACAAACTTTGAGTGTGCGAGCCATGAGCAATGTTGATTTCATTGAGACTGCAAATTCATAAGCCTCACATGCACAACTGGGCTCAATTTTCTCCCAAAGATATTGAGTAGCCTGGTCGACCAAATTTTGAATTGAAAATTTGTGTGCTGCAAAGCATAACTTTCGAGCAGCTGCATAGTTGGTCGGAAGAAACTTTCCCGTGTACAGGAATCTGTGTTCATAATAAATTAACAAATAAATAACAATTAAATTAAACTATTTTACAATTCGGAAGTTTAAAAATGTCTATATAATGCAATTTCATTTCATTATAACAGAGGACATATACATATATCATCCTAGATATTCGAATTTCTAATTTTTAAGTAAATATGGACCGCACTTGCAACTGAACGAACTTTTAAAAATAATTTGAAGTATTCTTAAAGGAATAGACCAGAGAAAAACATATAAGCATCACAAAACACGTGGGGTTTACATAAATAACTTTTAGTTTGTCTCAAAACCCAACAGTAGCCTCGTAGCCCGTAGCAGTGATCAGAAAATTCAATTTATGCAACCTGCACAACATTTTCATACTAATTTTTGCATGTTTCTGACGTCATAAACATGAATAATCACGCAAATTGCATACTTTACAGTATTTTCACGCTCTCTTGTGGGGCTACATTAACATTCTGGTAAAAATTGTCATCAGTTTTGAAGGTCCCATTTCGTGTTTATTTCATTTTAAAAAGCACATAATGTTGTTTTATATGGTCTATGGCTTTAATGCACTTCTTATGAAAAAATCGTTTTTACTTACACGTTGCAACAATTAAAAACATTTCATTGCAAGTGGTCTATATAGTATATGATTATACTTTCAATTAGTTTTTAAAAAGTCACAAAATGACATATCACAGTTGGATATAAATTTTTCCTATATATCTCTTTAATATGCATAAGTTGCCGCCGCAGTGACGTCGTTTTCAAAAGTTATTAAAAACAAAAACAAATCGAGCTCAAAAATAAGAAATTATAATCATATATTAAACGGTTCAAGACAATGCGTTCACTTTTATATAATATAAATAAAATTACGCACTTTTTTTTTAATTTTCCTTCTATATTCGGAAAAAATAAATTACGTAATTTATGCTGCAAAATGCTGAAAATGAGCTATAGCATAATTATTACGTAGTTATTTTTGTCCGGTGTAATTCATTGAATTTAGATTATACTCTAAATTCAATGTTATTTGTATAACGTGCCGCAGTTCATGTTGCGCGGTTATCAGCTTATATTAAATTTTTTAACCATTACGTTATAATCGAGAAAATATAATCCTATACATGAAGATTTTTACATGTACAGTCAACTGGGGTGACTTTCAACACCCAATTATCTCTGTATTGGGGCCTCATTTAAGAAATTTGAAGAATTTTGCTATTGTTCAAATTTGATTTAATCAAAATTGCATGTTTTAAAATTTAAATAAGTGCCCAAAGTAGAGATAAATGGTTGTTCAAAGTCACCCCAGGCGTTCAAAGTCGCACCCCGGTTGACTGTATCTTATCTTACTTAATTAGATCAGCAAATATTTCTGGCTCAATAGTTGAGATGATAATAGGCTGCGACTGCGACTTCTCCACTTTATTTCCGTACAACATGCGCGCGAACACAGCACTTGACTTCGCTAACACAATCTTGTGGCACTTAAATGTCTGAATGAAAGAAAATAAATATACATATATATAATAAAAGTAAAACGATTTTTTTTATTAAAATTAAAGTATATAATTATTAAATATCTGTGATGTATAAAATATAAAAGTATATAAATGTTAAAAAATATTATAAAATATAATATACCCAAAATAAATGTCTGAAATCATGTAATCAGTATAATCATATATAATGAATAATGCAATATATATCACTCAAATTTTTAATAAAGTTTATTGGTTTAGCGCGCAGTGTAAATAACGCGGGGGAAAGCTAAGAATCCCCTGATTTAACATTTCGCTTATGAGGAAAAACACGTTTACTATTATCTTTTTTAAATTATTTTAAATTATTTATTATTAATATTATTTGTGCGATTTTTAAGTAAACTACTTCGCTAATTTCTGAGAAATTTAAATGAGAAATACTAGACATAAATTTTGTGTTTTAAAATAAAAGCTATGGACATTTTTTAAGAATTTTTTTAACCGATAACTTTCATTGTTTCTAATAATAAATAATAATAATAATAATAATAATGATTTTATTGAGCAAATAAATACAATACAATATTGCACATAGCCAAAAGAGAATGCTCAACAGGAGATCAAAAAAGGCAAAGCCCATACAAAATTTGATATCCAAAATAAGAGAAAAGTAAAGGAGATACATGATATTAGACAAAGATAAAAACTAGATGCTAGTTTTAAATTTAGATGCAGATAAATTTCTGACACTAGCCTCCAACTTATTGTATAATTTAACACTGCGGGGAAAAAACGAGGTATTGTAATACGCTGCTGAGATACGGGGAACAACATATTCTACACTATCCCCTCCGCGCAACTTACTAGGCCTTGTACGTATGTAAATAAATTTAATGAAAAATTTCATATAATTATACTAAAACTCTGAATAAAGTCTGTGATAATATATGCTCCACATTTTTCAATATATATTTTAACTAACCTTTTTACTTTCCGATTCTCCAACAATGAATTCACAATCAGCCCACATATCTTTATTTACTGTACCTCCCTCGCACCACCAGTCTTTGGTAGAAATATTGAAGTTTTCCATCGATGTGCAATGCTGAAATTATATATATATATATATTATATATATATATATATATATATATATATATATATATATATATATATATATGTATATAATATATATATATATATATATATATATATATATATATATATATATATGTATATAATATATATATATATATATATATATATATATATATATATATATATATATATATATATATATATATGTAGACAAAAAAGTAAAGTACTTTATTGATTCATATTTATACTGTATGTACAGTACAACTTTTAATCTATCACAAATAAATTAAAGCATTTTTATAAGTGATCTTAAAAATACTTAAAGGCATAGACAACATGAAAATATTAGTATTTATATCACAAAACACATAATGGGACTTACATAAATAACATTATATAATTGGATTGGTCTCAAAACTCAACTATAGCGCTGTAGCAGTGATCAGAAAAATTTCGATTTATGCAACCCGCACAACATTTTCATATTAATTGTTGCCTGTTTCTGACGCCATAAACAGAATTATTAACGCGAATTGCATATTTTACAGTTTTTTCACGCTCTCTTGTAGGGCCACATTACATTATAAATTATTCCGTTACAATACACATATATATGTAACTCTTCAAAAGTATAACAACTTGAATGAAAAAAATGTTTTAACAGTATATAACCATTGTTAGTATTTTATCATAAAATGTTATTTCTTCAGCGGCAAATAGTTAGCTCTTTATATTTTAATTTTTTTTTTATAATACCGAACAAATTTACTATAAAAAAAAAGTCTTGATACTAACTCCTTTAGTTACTTTTTTCCGTGTATAAAGGGAGCGTTTATCAAAGTTCGCGAATCGGGCGGAGGTATGGGGTATCAAAAGAAAAGATGAATCTATATACCACCGATTCTTTGTGAATATATTTTAAATTAACTGCTATTTCGAAAAGTACTAAATTAAATTATTATTTAAAATTGTAATTATAAATTTAAAAAATAGGAAACTATATATTTTTCAGTTTGTATGATGTTTAATTCAGGGACCGGAACCGCCTCTAATATTTGCGGTTCTTAAGTACCGCGGTTCCGAGACATGCGGTTCTTAAGAACCGGTTCTCGGAACCGCTTCAAAAAGAGCGGTTCTAAGCGGTTCCAGGAACCGGAACCGGTTCCGGTTCTTGAAAAATAATAATTTCTAAAATAATAACTAAGAAAGAAAAAAATTAAAATTATTATATTTTTATTAATTATTTCAAATATAAGTCAATAATAAATGTAACCTGTTTCTTTTTAAGGCATCCTCGATGTGTAAAATGTTGAAATGCGCATTTTTAAAGCAAAAAATCACGGGTAAATAGTGATTAGTTAGTCAAAAGTTACTTTTTACTTTTTATACATTATTAGAGACGAGATCCTTAAAATATTTTAATTTTTTAGAACCGGTTCTAGGAACCGGTTCTAAAAAGGCGGTTCTTAGGAACCGGTTCTGAAAAAGCGGTCCTTAAGTACCGGTTCCCAGAACCGGTTCTCAAAAGGCGGTTCTCAAGAACCGGTTCCTGGAACCGGTTCTCAAAAGGCGGTTCTTTGGAACCGCCTCAAAAAAAGCGGTTCTCAGCGGTTCCGGTCCCTGGTTTAATTATGATAATAATTGATATAATTTTAAGTGAAATAACCTATGTATGAACCAGCCGATAAGGCCTCGGCCTTATGGTTGGATGTTTTAATGAATTTAAGAATTAAAAAAAAAAAAAAAAAAAAAAAAGCAATAAAAAATATCAATACATATGCATTTTATGTAAGAAGTAAAACGTATGTAATATTTTATAGTCTGTATTTGTCTTACCTTTTTTATTTCTTATTTCTAATTAAAAAAAAATTATAAACTCGCATTGCCGGGCAAATGTAATAATCAAAACAACCAACAATAAAGTTTTTTAAATTTTAACACTAAAATACATGGTGTACTCGTTTATATATCCATGGGTTTACTTAAGTATATATCTTTATTATATAATATATTGCAATACCCTGATAAGAAATAATTAATATACCATAATTTAATTAGATTAGCACAAAAAATAGTAGATATTATGGTATTATATAGGAATTATAAACATAAAAACGACGGAAATGCCGAAATGGAGAACTTTAATTACGCAACTGCGGCATATAAAAAGACTTAAAAATAATGATAACAGCTAATCTATATTTGTTCTGGATTCTTATTAAAAAAAATTTTAATCAATAGATATTACCAGTGTAGCACGCTATAACCAAGCCCAAAATTTTCGAGTGAAATTATTATTAAATTACCATTGTAAATATAAGCACAAATTAAAAATTTAATTAATACTCATATCATATCATCATATGCATATATTTTTATTATTATAAAAATAGTACTACAGGCACAATTTATTATTATTATTATTATGTATATATAAATATAATACAGTACAATTTTACTCAAACGATTTTGTAATTATAAAAAAAGTCATAACTAAAAAATTAAGTTTAAACATACAATCTCGATAAAAAAAAAATGTAACAATATTCTGATGAAAATCTCATTAAAGGCGTAGAACACCTTGGAACAAACCTGAAAATCAAAATGACACTGGCGGTCACAGCTCGCCCGGTTTACGCGCGCGTAAAACAAGCGAGCTGTGACGTCAGTGACCGCCAGCGGCATTTTGTGAATGGAAAATAAATTAGAAATAAATGACTCCGGCCAAATCAACTTTGGTTTTCAGGTTTGTTAGTAGATTTTGCAACTTTTTTGTTCAAGGTGTTCTATGCCTTTAATCAAAATGTTATGATTATACGATTACAAATGCATGGTTTTCTTAAAGAAATTTACAAGAATACATATAAATTTACTTACTAATATACTGTACACTGTTCTACATTCTAAGGCAACTGAAGACAGCACACTTCAACTGTTGGCTTCAAAAAAGTCTTAAACAATTATGTATATCTATGGACTTCATGGCATGGTAAGTCGCTTGTCAGTTCTGCTATACTTTCTTTGATAATTTTTATATCCATACTGTAATAGTTTTCATTTCCTAGTCTAATGGCGCACTTGCAATGAACGAACTTTTTAAAATAATTTGAAATATTCTTAATGTATTTCTTATGGAAAAATCCTTTTCACTTACTTGTTGCAACAATTAAAAATATTTCATTGCAAGTGGTCTATTATAATATTTATTTTTATGTTACATTATGTTTAGTCAAAACATTTTTCATTACTGCACATTTACCCTCTCCCATCAAAATATTTAGCATCATTATTTATTGGGTAATAAATGCATATATTTCAAATACATATGATCAAATTTATCAGAAAAAAAAAAAGAAAATAAATTTAATTTACAAACAATTACCAAATTATATATTTATCTTGTTATTACTACAATTTAAACAAAAAAATATTAATTAATAATACAAATTTATAAACATAGAAACAATAAATGGTATACAATCATGGTTTTTACAACAGCTTTCAGCAAGTTGCACTTTGCCATGTGCAGGAACAGTGAATATATAAAGTCTTGCAAGCTGTTTGAGGCACATCTACAAATAAGCTTTTATATTTATTATATAATGCATTAATTACAACATGTGAACATATCTTAAAGACCTGTGCAGCCATCATTCTTACATAAAAAAAAATAATAAAAAAAAATCAAGGGCGTTTTCTGGTCCAATTGTTGTATTTTTAACTAATTTTTTCTTTTTTTTATATATATTTTTTATTGAATTATCTGATGTTTACTAAATTGTAGACTGGGACTAAAGAGGATAGTATACTCTTGATTTAGTGAAATCACAAGAGACACAACACATCATTATTTCACAAAATCGAAAGTCTTTGAATAGCCTAAATCCTTTTGGTCGGGACCAACGGCTGACTTTACTATAAATCAAGAGTGTACTGTTTATGTATTATATTATTTATGAATGACAGCTGCATGAACCTTAAAGGGCTACAGATCTCATACAATTGAATCAAAAACGTAAAAATCATGAGATGGGACCATTATTCATACACATATTATATCCTTCAACCCTTCTATAGCCTCACAAACTGGGGTTGAAAAACTGTAAAGTAGGCAACTTTAGGACTTGATGACGTCAACAATTCCGGGTCTACAATAGAAATTGTAACGCGGGTTGCCTACTTAACAAGTTTTCTTCCCAGTTTGCAAGAGTACTGAAGGGTTAAAGAGGACCAGGGGTTACAACATACCTTCTTCAATGTTAGATAATGAGAAGAACTGTTCATAAACTCATATATATGATGACCCAAAGCCCTTTCGTAGCCCCGCAAACTCGTGATCATCTTGCGAGATATGCAACCTGTCCCGTATCTTTTACGTCATAGTTACGGCTTTACTATAGAAAATGTTGTAGCTGGTTGCATATCTTGCAGGATGATCGCAAGTTTAAGGGGCTACCATGGGGCTACGGAAGGGCTTTGGGTCATCATGTGAGTTTATGAACAGTTCTTCTCATTATCTAACATTGAAGAAGCCATGTTGTAACCCCTGAACTTTCTCTTTAAGGCACAAAATATGTGTATTTATAATAATCCTATCTCATGATCTATAATTGAGAGGAATTGAGAGGCCAGAGGTCCTTTAAGTCTTAAATTATTCACATTTTTTCACATCAGTTTCCTCATCAGTCGATGCAAGTTCTACAGATTTACTAAATAATGCAAAGAAAATGAGTGCAGAGAAGAAATTATCTTTGTCATGCACATAACAATCAGTAACTACATTACCTAATTCATGAATACTAAAATCAGTAGTTAAATATTTCAGTGGTTTACATACACCACATTTAATAAAATATGTACCTGTTTTCATTATTTTTGCAGTAATAATATAACTACTATTGGATTCTAAATATAATGGTTTATCAAACATTACTCTAGCAGTTGAATCATGTAAGCAAGATTCTTTAAAATCTACATTTATTAATATTTCTGAGGTTGCTATTTTTGTTGTTTTATATGTTATTTTTTCTAATTTAAAATTTATATTTTCATAATAATAGTCTGTAAAAGTTGGTGCTTCATTTAATTTTCGTTTTTTACCTATAGATTTTTGTGTATAAAATTCAAGTCCATGTAACCACATATCTTGTGTAGTATTGAATGAATATATACTATGTTCACTTCCGCAACCACTTCTTTTAAACGTTTCTTCTGAATATTTAAGACTACGTTTTAATATCAGTTTTTTGTTCAGTACATCTGATAAGCTATCGATATTTCTAACATCCTTATTACTTGATATTGTATCAGGAATAGTATAATCACCACCAGTTATATTGATGATAATTGCCATTTTTTCATTTTCATTTAATAAATCAGAAGTAGCAAAATTATCTGTGAATTGTTTATGAGTTAGTGTTAAGAATCTTAATAATTTCATTATTTCTGGTCCTAAGATTTCTCTTAAACTACTTTCAGGTTTATTTTGACGTTTTCTTTCTATCATTCCCCATTCTAATACAAATTTTATTAAACCGATTTCTTGTTTTTTTATATGTAAATGGTTTTCTTGTAATAGGAAAATTAGGTTTGCTCGACTGAGGTCTTCAAAACTAGCATCATTGAGTAGTTCTAGGGTGTGTAGTTGTAACATCTGCAACAGATAGAATTGAAAAGTTGGATTTAGATGTTTTGTATTGCAAAATCTACAAAGAAAACTTCTTAACTTTATGATGCCATTTGAAAGTAATATATAGCTACCTATGATAACATTTTCAGGTCCCATCACCATCAGATTAAAGCAAACTATATTAACGGTCGTTTCTACTACAAGCATGATCGACCCATAAGCAAAAATCTTAGCAACGGATCAACAACAAAAAGGTTTCTTCCATAACAACACATGTAATTTTGAGGGTTTTAACAGGGTTTTTTAACAATAGAAAAAAACTCGTCGATTTTGCTTGTAGGAGAAGCCATAAATATAGTACCTATGCTTTACATCAGATCAGAGAGAAAATAATTATTAAAATCAATATGGATTCTTATAGGAATAAAACTTCAAAATCATAATTTAAAATTTAGCATGGTGAATCACTTTTTTTTTTTTTTTTTTTTTAAATTACATTTTTTAAGTGTTTTTTGAACAACTTGTTAGTAAAGCCCGCAGCAAAAGAGCAATCAATGCAAATGTGATAATTCAGGGGGGGGGGGGGTAAACTTGGTGACACTTCATTGTTAAAAATATGATAGATTTGAGACATTAAGGAAAATAAACTATATCAGTTATATAACAAATTTCAAAAGAAAACGTTAGGAGAAACCAGCAAGGGCTTTACTAGAGTAAAGAGAGTCCCATAACTTGGTGAAAATCTTGCTAGCATAGAAATAAAAAAAACTAATAACACGTTGGATAGCTTTTGAGATTAAACCGTAAGAGACATAATATGGAGTGTGTTTTTCCTTTGTCAGTCCTTACAAGCTCATAGAGAAACTATGAATGAATGAATTGATCATTCATAGTTTCTCTATGATGCTGTTCATAAACCCTGTTCTCTTGCACCAAAAAATGCACTCCATTTGAATAACCAAAGTTGATCATCATTTTAAGAGCAGAGAACAGGTTTTACGAACAGCATTTATGAGTCTGTAACAACTACGGTTTATTCTTTTTCTCTCTAGAAAACTACTACTTCATTTACTTAAAGCCATTGTCAACTTACTTTTTTATCATTTAGAATACTAGACTGATAATTACCATACCTTAATATCCATGAATTAGACACCATCACGTTGATTTTGTATTTATTTTTCTTTTTGCGGTTATATCATGTATCTGACGTCATAATGTACTGCCGCCAATCACAGTCACCGCTCTGGTCACGTGATAAATTTAAGTCCCTCCCTCAAGTTCTTTACCCCTATCAAGGCCCCATTAGTACATTGTGATGTCAGATACGTGATATAACCGCAAAAAAAAAGAGAAAAAAAATAAATAAAAAAATAAACATAAATAAATCAACGAGATGGTGTATAAATTCATAAATAATAAGGTATGGTAATTATCAATCTAGTATTCTAAATGATAAAAAGTAAGTTGACAAGGGCTTTAAGATTTTTTTTCCCCATTACAGATAACATCCATTAAAAAAAAAAGAAAAAAAAAAAAAAAAAAAAAAAAAAGAAGTGTACTAACCAGCAAACAAGCACTCTTCAGTTGTTCATTATCAATAAGACCGGCCAGCTCACACGTTTTCCAGAACACTCTAATCTCTAGATTAGCACATAAGAAGTCCACACAAGCAGCTACAAGACGTTCTAACATGTACTTATTTCCCATGTAGCATAGTTCCAAGGCTTGTCTGCAGCTCTTGATGTTCACTTTGTCACAGTAGACAAATCTGTGAACAGTTTTTAAAATACAAGTATTATAGTATAGTATGTCAAAACATAACAGATGGAAAGAGAGGCTTAAAACATTCATGATTTTAAATAATGAGGAAGTCTCCTCAAAGTTAACCCCTATGTTTGTATACGTCATTAGAAAGAGCAAAAGTAGTTGATAAACTTAGCATAGGCAATTACTGTACCTGGAAAATTGACTTTTTATTTAAGTTCTCTAATGGCAGTCTTTGATTCAGTAAACAATTATTTAAGAAATATCAAACATTCTTAAATTTCTGCAGGTATAGATGAAGCAATTAAGAGGTGTAGAGCAACAGTTATAAATGTTTATATGCCTGACAGCTTTCATCATATTATAAGGACATAATCCATTATTGAATAAAATTACTTGAGCATATTACTGACTTTGAGTTGCATGTAATCTTGTAAATAAATTAATACTAAAAAGGGCAAGACTACACACGACAAGTCCTCACGTAATTTTCTTCTTTGATTGACAATGTCATTACAATATGATTTGAAAGCTCTCAATTATATAAACATTATAACTATAACTCTGTCACTTGAAACTTCGATCTCTCCATAGAACTTTTACTGTGGTAAGGCTCTTGCTGATATTTCTATAATTTTCTTTATTATTCAAATAATGAAGAAAAGTATATACTGTAATTACCAGCAAGGGCCTTACCACAGTAAAAGTTCTATGGAGAGGTCGAGGTCTCACGTGGCACAGTATTTTGTTATAAAAAGTTTATTTTATAACTGAGAGCTTTTGTCATATGTTAATGATATTATCAACCAAAGAAGAGATTTACTTGAGCACATAACTGAGCAGTGATATGATGAAAGCTCTCAGTTGTAAAAGAAACTTTATTTATAACAAAATACTGTGCCACGCGAGATCTCGATCTCTCCATAGAACTTCTACTGTGTGGTAAGTAAGGCCCTTGCTGGTAATTCTATCCTTTTCTTTATTATTGATCCTAACCGCGATGTTTTTTATTTCTTCTTAAATTGATTTTCTTTATTAATGTCAAAAAAAAAAAAAAAAAAAAATACAGAACTTAATTACTGGCATGCAAGACTAAATTAAGTATTAAATGTAATTATACTTACTTTATAAGTTTTAAGAATAATTTTTTCTCAGTATCTGACAATTCAACATCTCCTTTCTCAGCAATGGGACCATAGAACATAGCATGAAATACTGAGCTTGCTCGAGCAAGCACCAATTTGTGACACTCTACTTTCTGTAACAAACAATTATAATGCATTTATTTACATTGAAACACATATAGTTAAAAACAAAACAAAATCAGATAAACTAGTACAGTTTTTATAGCACTTGTATAAAATAAATTAACAAGTTCCATGATATTCTTCATGTAACTTTCATAATCAAGTATTATCAAGGCATCCAAAAGAAAATGACTTTGTATTATTCACATATGACAGCATAAATTTGACGCAATGTAAACAAATGAAGCTGTTTGCATTGTTTTTGAAAATTACATGTGTATGGTGAATGTACTAGTTTTACGTACTAGTTATCAGCAGATTTATTTTCTTAAATACCTTCCACTTATTTTAGGGCTTTGAAATTTTATCACAAAAGAGATTGTTAAGCAATCATTTTTGTGTAAAACTTTCAAAACTCTCAAATGAGTAGAACGTATTATAAAAAAAGGAGCAAACACTTGCCGATAATTGCGACAAGCATGCTGATAAACTAGTACAATTACCATACAGCTCGATTTGTTTACATTTGTTCTAACTTTGTTTATCTCTGTCAACACTTGTCAAATTTACACATCATGTGTGAATAATACTTAATGATCTGCAATCTAAAATAATATTTTTTGACATTGATTTAATTATGCATAACATCGGCTTATAAAAAAAAAGATTACCTGTTTCTCAGGTCCTACGAGAAATGTGACATCAGTTAATATTGAATTTTCTCTCATATACCAAAATTGGTCTGTCACCAACCCTGCAGTTTTAGGTCGCCAGTCTGTTGAATCTGCCATCTGAAAACACAAATATTTTTTAAATCACAAATACATTATTCATCACACACAAAAATTAGTGTATGTACCGCAGTCTTGTAGTTTTTAACGTAAAATCGTTAATGTTAAGTTAACTTTAAAAGCTGTTAACGTTATAGTTAACGTTATAGTTGGGGACAAATTAGATTTAACATTATCGTTAAAATTATAGTTTTATATGAAATTAACTTAACGTTAACGTTATAGAAAAATCAGGTAACGACTACAAGACTGATGTACATACCGTACAAATGGACCCCCCCACACACACAACTTTTATCCATAGCTCCTATTGTCCTATTCTTCTACATATGGTTCATAGCATGACTCTAAATCATTTATATTAAATTATCTAAATATTATATAGATCAGTGCTCTAAATACATAAACTTAAATATTTTTATTTCATTCAAATCATACCAGTACATACTATTTTTCTATGTTTTGTTTGTTTGTTTGTTAGTTAATTTTAGCAATTTAATGCTATTTTATTAACACTTCATTAACACTGATTTATTTTGATGTTACGTACACTTCACTTTCAATCATAGGGTATATAGTTTATAATAATGTAGGTTTATTATTATCTTATTTTAAATATCACTGCATTTAAGTTTATTGAATACTTGTTTTTTGAAATTTTTAACGTTTAATTCTTTGTCAACTTGATTGAGTTTGTTATATAATTTTATGCCATTAACAAATAAAGACTTTTTTGGCTTGATTTAATTGTTGGATTGCGAGAAAACATGTGGAATTCTTTTGCTTGTCTAGTATCATGTTTATGAATTTCATTATTTTTTTTATAGTAGTTACTAAAGATGTCGTCTTTCATTGAAGTGATTTTATGAATGAAACACAGTACTTTAAATTCAATTTTTTGTTTGACACTTAAAGTAGTTTGAACGAGGTTGTTAACAGCTGATTTTGAATTTATTTGAAGTTTGGCGCTTACTTGATTTTAATTTAATCATTAAAAACTTTGCAATAACCGAGTCTCGATCCGCTGACCCTCGTCATGTAAAAGCAGCGCTCTATCAACCGTGCTGTCATGGCACTAGATAATAATCTAGCAAATCATATATATATTGCTTTTTGTAACTATTTTCTAATCAAACACTTTTCTCGCTTCTCAGTGCATATATTAATTAATTATAATGAAGTTAATACAAATTAAGTACATTTGCAAGAGTTTTATTAACATTTATGAGCTCAATTAACGTTTATATCTCGTTTCTCCCGCGATCGCCATGATTCGGCGCCTCTAGCGGCCGATTTCCGAACTATTTAAAAATTACTGGTTAACAAAAAAATTCTCATTTTCAGCTCTTTTAGTCTCAAAGTTCTCAGTGCGTTTCGAACCAAATTTAGTTTAATGCTTTTAAAAGTTTCTTTGTTTATCAAAGAGCTTATTTATCTGTTTCTGAGTCCATTTAATAACACTTTCGCAGAAATATGAATGATCTACTGTGGAGGGGGAATGGATTTTCAGCCATTAACCAATGCTATATGAGAAAAATGCTCGACTTTGCGGCTGGTTTTTAATATGTGTTTTCGAACTAAATGTAATTTTATAATACATCAATAGGAGCGTAGAGAGATAAGGAATCTATATGTAACAAAAAAACGGCGTTTAATAACAATGAAAGCTCGTTCAAACTACTTTAACCAGTTTAATTTCTTAGCATATCATTTTTCTTAGTATACCAATCACATTTCAGAATAATTCTCATAGATTTATTTTGTAATTTCTCTAGTTTATCAATATCTCTGACATTTGCATCCAGAAATATCGATGAACAATATTCATAGTGAGGAGCTATTATTGTGTTAAAAATTATTTCTTTTGTCCATTTTGTTAAGTATTTGCTAATTCTTCCTAAGTAGTTTGTTTTTTTAGAAATTTTATTTGCTGTATACAATATATGTTCAGTAAAGGTTAATAGGTATAATCAATTATGATTCCAATATATTTTACAGATTCACTGAATTCCAATTCAGTGTAATCCAAAATCACCTTGCGATTATTATTTGCCAAGATATTATCTATTTTTGTTTTTGAATTTACAATAAGCATTGCCATTGACTTTGATGATGCATTAAGTTTAAGTTTATTATTACAGAACCATTTAGATATGATAGATAGATCATTATTAAGTTTAGTGAGAGTTTCCGTAAAGTCATCTCCCTCAATACATACTAGCGTGTCGTCTGCAAAAAGATTCACATCCACATGTATTACATTTGAAGCTAGGTCATTCATGTAAATGATAAAAAGCAGGGGCCCTAATACAGACCCCTGAGGGACCCCAATTTCACAAGGAATCTCCTTTGATTTATTTCCATTTACTTGGACTATTTGGGTTCTTCCAGATAAATAATCGTTAATCCAGTTTAATACGGTCCCGTTTACCCTATAGCATTGAAGTTTATTTAATAACATTTCTCTATTTATTGTTTCAAATGCTCTTTTCAAATCCAGCATGACAGTTATAATAAACTTGTTGTTATTTATTGAAGCTCTCCATTTAGTAAGCAGTAGTTGAATTGCCGATTCCGTTGAACGTTTCTTACGAAAGCCAAATTGGTTTTCATAAAGAAGTCCATTTATCTCAAAGAAATTCATCAACTGCCTATGTACTGCAATTTCAAGAATTTTTTCATAGATTGGTAACATATTAATAGGACGTAAGTCTTGAGGTAGCTTAGGAGACGTTATTTTAGGTATGGGGATAATTGTTGACTTTTTCCAGTTTTTTGGAACAATACCAGTTTCTAAAGACAAATTAATAACTTGAAGTAAATTTACAACTTATATTGGGGCACTCAGTGATCCGCGCATAGCCTTTCCAGTCACTGCCGAGTTCGCGAACCTTTACCTGCTGCTTCATTTTTCTGATGCTGGAATACTGGTTCGCTTTCGTCAGAAAATCTTTCGGGTCAACTTGGTCGCAGCGCAGAATCTGCCGGGTGATGATGGAAGTGGAAGAGAAGTACTTTGCAGACACGTTGGTTTCTGGGTCGTAGTCACTCTTCGTGATGTACTTCATCAGGGCTACGAAATTAACTGCAGGGCGTATATGCGCTTGACGTTGGTCGGGCAGACGTGCATGGATGTCGTCCCTCAGTTGACCCCAAAATGCTGATTGCTTGAATTTGATATAAAAATGCGTGTGGTAGTCAAATGTTTCAGATGTGAGGTGGTCTTCGAGGCATATGCAATAAGAATCTATCTCACGCACGTTCGCGATACAAAGACCATCCACCAAGTGTCTTTTCAGGTACTTCTTCATGGAGACTTTACCTGCTGCCAGATCGAGCATCACTTCCTTCGTGGTGAAGCTGATGGTCACTACGAAATCGCGGTGCTGCCTGTCTTCCATCCCCTCGAGGAACTCAGGTCCGGCCCCCAGGAAGTCAACAAACGCGTTGACTTGCTCGTCAAAGACTGCACCCCCGTCGAGTATCCTTTGGTGAAAGTTTCCTTCTGTGCGGTAAGCATGAATTTGTGCACGGAAGTGATCTTCAACCTCCGCTGCGTCCAGGTACTGCGGCAGCAAGTTTGCGAACCCGACGGGCAGAGGAGGAGGAGGAGGAGGAGGAGGAGGAGGAGGAGGAGGAGGAGGAGGAGGAGGAGGAGGAGGAGGAGGAGGAGGAGGAGGAGGAGGAGGAGATGGAGGAGGAGGAGGTGGAGTAGGAGGGAGTTCATAGTCATACACTTGGTCCACGGGTGATAAGTTCCCACTGAAATCACAGGAAATCATCATCACTCCAATTGCCCGATTATACAAGAAACAAAACCAAAAGCAAGGACAGGAGCAGGACCATGACTATCACGACCAGGACCACCACTATCAGGACCAGGACCACCACTATCAGGACCAGGACCACCACTATCAGGACCAGGACCACCACTATCAGGACCAGGACCACCACTATCAGGACCATGACTATCAGGACCATGACTATCAGGACCAGGACTACCACTATCAGGACCAGGACCACCACTATCAGGACCATGAATATCAGGACCAGGACCATGACTTACTTGTACAGAGCATCATCCACAGAAATGCTGCTGCTGCTGCTGCTGCTGCTGCTGCTGCTGCTGCTGCTGCTGCTGCTGCTGCTGCTGCTGCTGCTGCTGCTGCTGCTGCTGCTGCTGCTGCTGCTACTACTACTCGAGTCGGAGTCGGAGTCAGGCTGGTCCGCAGGCTGAATGATGGGTTGCGGCGGAGGATCCACCACTACAGCAGGCTGTGCCGCAGGCTGACCGAAGGCTTGCGCGGTGGCCTCACTATGAGAACTGCTTCCACTTTCAGAGGTATTATCACTTATGAAACTGTCAGCTTCCAGTTCCTCCTCCTCCTCCATCTCATCTGATGAGTCCGTGCCACTCACTTCTGCCTCGGTAGATAAGAAACCCGACGCTAAGTTCCTGGCCCCCCCTCGTCCCCGTCCTCGACCTCGACCTCGACCTCGACCTCGACCTCGACCTCGGAACGGGGCACGTCCAGTCTCCTCAGTCTCCTCTTCCTCTTCTACCTCCACCACCTCTGGCTCCACCTCGTCCACGTCCATCGTCACCTCGTCCACGTCCATTGCCACCTCTTCTGGCTGCTGCGGCAGCATGCTGAGAAGAAGATAAACAATAAAAAACGGGAAACAATTAATATTAAAATAAAGAGACTTGGATTTGCAACTTACGGTCCTGGTGTCGTGTAAGGAGCCATCGAGCTTGAATGGTCGCCCTCGCCTGACATTATAGTAATAATGTTGCTTCAGTGAATCTCTATCCCTAATGTTTTGTAGGTAGAAATAATAGTCCAGGTAGTCCTTGTCCCGTTAAATCCTTGCGTCTCTTGTGATCTGGTCCACGTCAAGTTGTTTCAACACGTGTATCATCAACATGGGATCTACGGAATTGCCGTAGCAAAAGGTAACGACATATCGACGGTCCGCTTCGGTAAAACTCCCAAGTATGAAATATCGACACGCTGTGCGAGACCACGTATGGAATGGCCCCAAGTGATCGATCAGTAGTGAAAAAGGGCTGTTAGGTACTGCTAACGTTGTAAATCTACAAACAAATATTGACAGTACCTATTCGTTTTTAATGTTCAATATGTATTATAATCCAGTTAATGCCTCCTTACCTAGCTAAATCAGTTGGTGTGAGCCCAAGAGCATCCATCCGCTGAGAAAAATGGACGACGTGTAAAGAAATCAGCTGTTCGCGTTTGTGCGAAATCTGGTGGCAGGACCAAAAACTTCACGTCAGGACCAGGACCACGACTTTGAAGACCAGGACCAAGACCAGGACCATAACTATCAGGACCAGGACCATGACTATCAGGACCAGGACCATGACTATCAGGACCAGGACCATGACTATCAGGACCAGGACCACGACTATCAGGACCAGGACCGGCAGTTGATGAATTTCTTTGAGATAAATGGACTTCTTTATGAAAACCAATTTGGCTTTCGTAAGAAACGTTCAACGGAATCGGCAATTCAACTACTGCTTACTAAATGGAGAGCTTCAATAAATAACAACAAGTTTATTATAACTGTCATGCTGGATTTGAAAAGAGCATTTGAAACAATAAATAGAGAAATGTTATTAAATAAACTTCAATGCTATAGGGTAAACGGGACCGTATTAAACTGGATTAACGATTATTTATCTGGAAGAACCCAAATAGTCCAAGTAAATGGAAATAAATCAAAGGAGATTCCTTGTGAAATTGGGGTCCCTCAGGGGTCTGTATTAGGGCCCCTGCTTTTTATCATTTACATGAATGACCTAGCTTCAAATGTAATACATGTGGATGTGAATCTTTTTGCAGACGACACGCTAGTATGTATTGAGGGAGATGACTTTACGGAAACTCTCACTAAACTTAATAATGATCTATCTATCATATCTAAATGGTTCTGTAATAATAAACTTAAACTTAATGCATCAAAGTCAATGGCAATGCTTATTGTAAATTCAAAAACAAAAAGAGATAATATCTTGGCAAATAATAATCGCAAGGTGATTTTGGATTACACTGAATTGGAATTCAGTGAATCTGTAAAATATCTTGGAATCATAATTGATTACCTATTAACCTTTACTGAACATATATTGTATACAGCAAATAAAATTTCTAAAAAAACAAACTACTTAGGAAGAATTAGCAAATACTTAACAAAATATGGACAAAAGAAATAATTTTTAACACAATAATAGCTCCTCACTATGAATATTGTTCATCGATATTTCTGGATGCAAATGTCAGAGATATTGATAAACTAGAGAAATTACAAAATAAATCTATGAGAATTATTCTGAAATGTGATTGGTATACTAAGAAAAATGATATGCTTAAGAAATTAAACTGGTTAAGTGTCAAACAAAAAATTGAATTTTAAGTACTGTGTTTCATTCATAAAATCACTTCAATGAAAGACGACATCTTTAGTAACTACTATAAAAAAAATAATGAAATTCATAAACATGATACTAGACAAGCAAAAGAATTCCACATGTTTTCTCAATCCAACAAATCAAGCCAAAAGTCTTTATTTGTTAATGGCATAAAATTATATAACAAACTCAATCAAGTTGACAAAGAATTAAACGTTAAAAATTTCAAAAAACAAGTATTCAATAAACTTAAATGCAGTGATATTTAAAATAAGATAATAAACCTACATTATTATAAACTATATACCATATGATTGAAAGTGAAGTGTAACATCAAAATAAATCAGTGTTAATGAAGTGTTAATAAAATAGCATTAAATTGCTAAAATTAACTAACAAACAAACAAACAAACAAGCTGCTCATGAGCAATGAGCATGTGTGGTTGTAAAAAAAAAAAAGGTGCACATATAGCAAAAAAAAATCAAAGAAGTCTGAAGAAATACTTATTTTTAATAAGCAAATATTAAAGAATGTTATGTACTACATTTTAAGTAATCAGATAGATAAGAAACACCTCAAATTAAAGAAATAAAAATATTAACCTTGATTTTAAAGAAGTTCACGCCGACGCCGCACGCACGACGGAATTATTTTCCCGCGTTTTACGAGATTCAGCTGATATTTGTAAACAAATCCTAAAAAGGGGCGGTCACCGGTCAGTTTGGAAGTTGTTTGCAGTTTTGCAGTGAGTATCATATTTGTCATGTTTTTTAAGACTTATTTGAATTATATACAAATAATTAAGTTCAATAAATATACTTGTTAAATTTTTCTTTGAATATTTAAAATATTTTTTATTAATGTTGTGCTCTGCTCTAAATGTTTTTCTAACTTGACAATAATTTTGGCCATGCTCGGATCGTTTGACGTTTGCTTGCGTTTGCTTCTACACGGCAAGCCGGATTTTTATTTATTTATTTTAGAAACTTTCCTTTTTTAAGTGATTTCCTAATTAATTAGTATAGTGTTCTTATAATGAAATAGTATGTATAATTTGTAAACAGATGTATACAGAGAAGAAATGATATTTTTTGTTGTGTGTAAAAATATAAGACGTACCGGTACTGTATGCTCTAGAGCTCTTGCCAAATTGATCCCGAACGATTTGTATATGTAATCCGCAATCACGCTATGCTATCTTTATGAGAAAACGCAGCGGCCGCTACTGCCCCGTTCGGGAACTTTAGTCCAGTGCATGTGCATACATGTATGATATGGTTCGGTAAATGTACTATTATCAGCAAGCTCTTGTTACGGCGAAGGTAATAAGTTTACGAGATTCTAACTAAAACCAACCATCTTAGAATCCCGTTTACTTGCCATACCACTACTTAAAACTCTTTTATCACTAGAGGAGGCCGAGATAAATAAGGGTGCCAATAACTATGGCAGTGTAGGTTTGGCTGCTTTTTCTCAACATTACTATAGGAATTTTAACCTTTAGTACACAAGAATTATACGCCATAACATATATGTATCATGCATTAACATTATAAAACATTGGGCCTTACCTGAGTTTAACAGGCAACCAGAAGTTGTCCGTTATTTCAGTTATGTAGGGTATAGATGTTATGTATAGTTATATATAGTTATGTAGGGTATAGGGTATGATATTTACAACTTTCTATGCAGGCATATATACTTCCCACATCATTCACACCCAGTTCTTTTATCACATGTCATTGCAGAATTATAAAATCAAGTCATAAAAATAATACATAATGATGTCATAATTAATACCTTGTTGTAATATTTCAGAGTCTGCGCAGGATCCACATGGAAATGGAATCTGATAAAAATACTACATCAGACTCGTGGTGTGAGGATGGAACAAGTAGCGAGGATTCTAATTCGTCCAATGGTAATTGTATAATTGATTAATAAAGAAGCAACTGTTTTGAGGCTAACTCTAGGTATACTCTGGGCATGCTAGCCACAAGTAAATAAAGGGGGGGGGGGTAATGAGTCCCAGTAAGTATGAAACAGCTGTCCATAACAGAGATGAGGTTCTGAAAATTACAGTGTGCTATGCGGAGTGCTTTTGCCATCTAAAGCAATGTGCAAACCAAATTTCCCCTTTTTTATGAAACTCGCTTTCTATGGAGCAATATGACTTATGAGATGAGGCGTATTCTGGAGGGTGTTTTCGGGGTCTGGACCCCTTCTGTCAGTCTGGGGGTAAAGGCGGTGATTTCCCCCTTACTATAGCTCATTATAGGCTGGATCTCTCCTGTTGCAAAATCCTGACTACACCACTGGTGACTAGTACATACACTAAAAAATTATTTTCAGCCTGGGTTACAAATTTTTCTGTACAACGGCATCCCTGTCTGTGTAAGCTCAATACAATCTCCCATTCCCAAAATTTTCCATCTATGTGTTTTTCTATCAAAGGTTAAATATGCTCTTTTTTTTTAATGTTTCAGATGAAGCAATAGACTGGCAAAATGAAGAACTACATCCACATCGTTGTGTTGAAAGTAAACGTGATTTTAAAAGAATGGAAAAAAAGTTACAAGGAGATCCATATTCATTGAATAGAGCACAAGAATCTGAAAATCAAGATCAACCAATACATGTAGCCATATATTGTGAACATATCAACTGCGTAAAATACTTATTAGATGAAGGAGCAAGTGTAGATCTAGAAAATTACGAAGGTAAAACACCATTAGAAAGAGCAATAAATAAACGTTGTGAAGTTAACGATTCATTTCAACGAGTAATAAAATTAAATATAATAATTAAATCATTACTTAAACATGGTGCAGATGTAGATTATAAAGGTTATGAATTCCCATGTACACATTTTATAAGTCAATTATTAAATTGTGAAGACATGGAAATGTTTAAATTATTCTTAGATTATGGTGCAAAAACTGAAGATATTCAAGCTATTGAAAAAGGTGAAATGTTATATGAATCATTAATATATGAAACATTAGTAAATTGTAACTTTAAAGTAGCTAAATTATTATTCTTACATGGTGCTATTATAAATATACATAAACTACCAAACAGTGAATTCTATTGTATGAATCATATACCTATATTACATACGTTAGTTAAACATATAACTGATACTAACGAAGATGATTATTGTAAAGTATTAAATTTATATAGACAATTTGGTGGTAACTGTAGACTTAAATATAGAGGTAAAACTGCTATGAGATATATGAGAAAAATAGGACATGCCGAGAAACATATACGTTTCTATTCATTATTACAGTATCATGTTACTAATCCACTTTGTTTACAAAGTATATGTAGATTAACTATTAGATCTTGTATTGGTAGAGAATATAAAGCAAATATTGCACAGTTACCGTTACCTAATGAAGTTAAACAATTCTTAAAGTTTAAATATGATTAGATTTCGTAGTTTTTGTGTATGTCCAAGAACAGTCCGTAATTTTAATCATGTTAAGAAAAGTATATAGCAAGCTTCATGTTATTAAACCTGCCAGAAATGTGATCTCAAAATTTCAGTGGATGTTATCGGTTTAAAAAATTCTTTAAAAAATTCTATGTCTTACAACACGTAAAAGTATGTCTAGTATTTCTCATTAAAATTTCTCTGAAATCGGTGGAGTAGTTTTCTCAAAAATTGCAAAAAACGTATTTTTCCTCAAATTCAAATTCAAATTCAAAATTCTTTATTCATTTCTTTCATCCTACACACACAATACATAAAAATATGCATCTGTCCAGGTTATTGCTTTAAAAAACACAAGCAAATAGAAATGATGGTCAATAAACAATATACAAAAACAAATACACATAAAAAATAAAACAATATACAAATAACTACTTATCTGAGTCGTTAATAAACTCATCGACTGAATAATATTGTTATTCTTATTATTGTTATTGTTATTATATAAGCGTAATGTTAAATTAGGGGACCCTTAGCTTTCCCCGTGTCTCCCCGCATGCTAAACCGATAAGCTCCATTATTAACATGCTGACTTATTAATATAATCGAGCAAAAACCGTAACAGTGACCCTAAATCTACGTCTCAACTATACTTGCTCAAACGCTAGTTTGGTGCAAGCTTGAGTTACTCTCATCTTTACATAAATAATTTTACTGCATATCTGTAACCATAAAAACATTACCTAAAATATTACGTCAAGTAGCAAGAGCAGAAATAAGAGTAACCCACGCTTGTGGACAAACTATAGCGTGAGAGCAAGTTTAGTTGTGAAGTAGGTTTGAGATCGCTGTAATGGCTTTTGCTCTCAGTGTGTCAATAATTAAAATTTTGAGATCTCGTTTCCAGGAAATTTATTAGCGCAATAATCACTACATATTAAGAAAGCCATTATTGACTACCTCTCTTGTTCATAAATTTTTCCTATTGTTCGTGATTTTCTATCAAATCTTTTTTAACTATCATTTTTTTTATTTTTTTTCTTCAATTTTTATTTCCTAAATTGAAATTACCTATTGTCTTTGTTCTGTTGTATTGAGGGCAGACCATAATTCGTTAAAAGAGCTGGCAGTGCTGTGGCAATTACTGCACAAATTCTCACCAATTTCAAAGTTTTTAGTATGGAATTGCATTTTAGGTCATTTAAAAAAAAAAATCAAATCAAATATATTCCCCTAAAAAATGTTTTATTCTAAGATCTAATTTTCTGGTAAATATGGTCATCAATTTCAGTAAAAATAACACTTTTTTTTTGTCCAGCAATCCTGTGTGTACAAATATTACAAGTAGGTTTTAACAATAATAATAAATAATAAAGGTTTACGCCCTGGCCAAAATAAGATCAAAGATTTTTACAACCAGATGCACTCTTTTTTCTGAATCAATTTTCCCCAGATAAACACCAAAAATTTACAGGTGATCCATGTAATATTGAAGTTAATATATGAAAAATTTTATTTCTATAACTTGATTAGAATCCAAGAAAAAGGGGGTGCATCAAGTTGTAATAACCTCTCTTCTTATTTTGATAATGGTATATAAAAGGAACGAACAAGGAAACCAACAAGAACTTTATTGTGATGAACTCTGTAGCTATACTGTATGAAGATATTGATGGCACACACAGTATATTATACAGTAGGTTATCTCCTATACTGAGAATGTCAGATCAATGCGCGCTACAATTGCGACTGGATGAAGACTGCAGAACTAGACGTGTAACGTTACTTTAAATGACGGCTTTTAGTTCTGCAGTCTTCACCCAGTCGCAATTATGGCGCGCATTTGATCTGACATTCTCAGTATAGGAGTTAATCTACTGTGGATGGCCCAGTTAACACAAATACCATGTAACTGCCATCAAGGTTTTTACTAATAGCTTCAGACTTCGTTGTGGTACGATGCTTTTTTTATTTTTATTATTAATAAAAAATAAGAGTACATACATAAGTCCCACCAAGACAATGAAGTCTTATCGGTGGGTGCTTAATCAACATAATATAAAAAATTGTTAGTAAGCATAAACCATATTACAATAGTACTTAAACAAAATCAGCACATTTCATTTTTTATTTTTTTTTTATTTTTTTTTTTTATTGATTGATTTTTGTTGATTTTCATATTCTTCATTTTTAATGATATATCCAAACTGAAATTGGCTTTTATTTCTTAACTTAATTAATTATTTTAAATGTTTTATGATAGGTGACTTTTTGATGTAAATTTAAAATTCTTAATCTCCATGCATTCAATTTATTAATTCAAGATTTTGTTAGTGAAATTATTTCCATTGTTTTTCAGAATCTCAAATCATGTCTTTATTTTTAGCCTTTATTTATTTATTTTTTTTTTTTTCATGCCCGACATTTATGAAATAGAGTTATTATATTTTGGTTATTTGAAGGTAATTAAAAGTGAAAAATACAGTGCTTATTTTTATGCTTGAATTCAAAGATTTTACTCTGTGTTATTAATAAAAGAATAAAGGGGGGGGGGGGGGGGAAGAGAAGAAGAAGGAGAAGGAAAACAGTTATATTTTATTATTTTTCTAGTTTAAATTTGTAAACGAATTATTATTTATTTTTCCTCAAAAACATATAAATTACAATCAGCTTGAACTGTAGTTAACAGTGGGTCATAAATGTCCATAGATCAGTGATATGTCCCTATTTGTTGTCAAACTCTGTATCCTAGGCTAGCTAGCCTTAAATTGTCTCAGCATTAGGAATGTATCCTAAGCACTATAGCCACTAGTTAAAATATGTACCATACTATGAAAAAATTAAATCTGCAAAATAAACAAATAAATGATAAAAACTTCTTTTTTTTTTTTACAAATATGACCTATTCCTATTTTAAATATTATAAATAGAGAGCGGAAAAAAAGTATATTTTTTCATCAAAATAGTCTCTAAATTTTAAAAATAGTCTATAAATAATAGTCTCCAATAATAATTTTTTGTGGGTATTTTTAGTAAAAATTCCAATAGTCTCATTATTGACAATAGTCTAAAGACTATTTTTCCGTTCTCTAATTATAAGCAGTCTTTTATTTATGCTAAGTATCTATACCATCAAGATTTACTTGTATAGATCTTTCTGTCATAAGAAGAGAAAAAAAGAAAGAAAGAAAGGTTCCGTGAGTATGAAATACTGTAGATCACTCTAGAAACCATAATATTAATATTGTGCCAAAGTATTATAAATTTGAGTTTTATAGAAATGACCCCTTTCATGTCATGTACAAGAATTTTTAATAAATACATAGTATACATACATATCATGATGCAATAGTCCCTTTCGGGGTAAGCCAACAACAGATGATTTTTAGCCTGACCCAGTGATAGACCTCCACAACTTTCTATCCTGACATATTTCTCTTGTTTCCTTCAGATTCATAATATCTTGTTTCATACACTTTCTTTTGCATCTCATACTGCGTATATTCTTCAAACATCTACTAACCACTTCAGACCATGTTTTAGACCTGCCTCTATCTCTCCTTCCATCCACTCTACTATGAAATACCTGTTTTGCAATTCTTTCATAAATTACTATGTAAAATCAAAGCCAAAAATTGTGAAAATTATATTCCTTTTTATTACAACCTTTTATTTATTTATTTTTATGTAATTTTTTTAATGTTAAAAAAAAAAGTCCTAATATATGAGGTGAGTCTCGTATTACAGCTTTTGATTGTAAGAGGTTGGAAATAAACTATTTTGTATTTGAATAAAAAAAGACAATTATTATATACATACATAAGTCTAAAGATTTATTAGTTTACAAATTACAAAATTGGAAGTTTATATTTAATGATAGAAAATCCTTGACCACAAAACAGTATAATATATATTTTTTTTGTACTACACTTTTATACAAATATAAATTGTTGAAATATACTATACTATTAATTTTTTAGATTGCAATCAATACTTATTATGGTCCGTTCACATAGAGCAATATTTATAATCTGGGGTGAAAAAATCTCAGGGCTGGTATATATAAATGTTAAAAAAATGTTCAGGTGAACTGAACTTAAAGTGTAAGTTCAGGGGTTACAACATGCCTTCTTCAATGTTAGATAATGAGAAGAACTGTTCATAAACTCATATATGATGGCCCGATGCCTTCCGTAGCCCCACAAACTCGTGATCATACTGATCATCCTGCGAGATATGCAGCCCTTCCCGTATCTTTTACGTCATAGTTACGGCTTTACTATAGAAAATGTGGTAGAGAGTTGCATATCTTGCAGGATGAGCGCAAGTTTAAGGGGCTACCATGAGGCTACGGAAGGGTTTTGGGTCATCATATGTGAGTTTATGGACAGTTCTTCTCATTATCTAACATTGAAGAAGCCATCTTGTAACCCCTGAACTTCCTCTTTAAAGTCATATTTACACAGTGCAATAATTGGAGTGTACACAGGACAGCGATAAGATAGTTTACCATTTAAATCCAACGTGTTTTTCTTATAAGAATAACATTGCAAATTTAGCGCGAGTTTTTAAATGGTAAAAATTATTATCATGATCGTGTGTACAATTAATTAAATTGCATGTAGTTTTCATCTAAAAACCATTAAAATTTCATGCAATTATTGCTTTGTTTATGGAAAAGACCATTATAAATACATATTACAATCTGTAATACAAATTATAAATAATGGATATTTGAAGTTTACATGTTCATATTTAGAAATTACAATTTTTAATTGTAATTAGTGTAATGTTATGATAAAATTCCAAACATTTATTACAATGTCCCGCAATGTCCCTTACATGTCTTCCGACTCCCTGTATAAATTTGTTGACAAGCATGATTCAAGCTTTTACACTCTAGCACCGTGATTGGCAGCCAAAACTACTGTATTAGAAATACTGCTTTACAAAGCTTTGAGGTCTTGTTGTCACCTGAGCGCAAGAATTCCGAGTAGTTATCTCTGTTTACGTCATACATTATATTGTTTTTAACCTTTAATCAGCTTTATCATAATATGTACTTCAAATAGCCCCCAAACATATCGCAGTGTGAATGTCCCTTACATGTCTTCCAACTCTTGGCTGATTTTTTAGACAAGAGTTTTAAATTTCCCTCTCTAGGGAACACTGCGATATGTTTGGGGGCTATTTGAAATACATATTATGATAAGACTGACTAAAGGTTAGAAACGATATAATGTATGATATAAATAGAGATAACCACCTGGAATTCTTGCGCTCAGGTAAAAACAAGACCTCAAACCTTGTAAGCACTATTAGTAATAGTATTTTTTGCTGCCAATCGCAGCATGTAAAAGCTTGAATCATGCTTGTCTATAAATTTATACAGGGAGTCGGAAGACATGTAAGAGACAGTGCATTTATTATTTACTTTACTTAAAATCAAACGAGCTTCAAAATGGAAAGTAAGAATACAAATACTGTGACATAAAATGTTACTATGTATATCCTACAGAGGAAAATAGCATTTACTTATATGGAGAAATTTATTAAATCAAGTCTTCATAATATGAATATGTATGGCTCAAGACAAAAGTTTGAGAACATGGATTATAGCCTCTTCAGTCCCAATATACAATGAGTTGTACAGCTCTGGCTAAAAGTTCCCGAACGGGGCAGTGGCGGCCGCTGCCGCTGCGTTTTCTCATAAAGATAACATTGTGTGGTTGCGGGTTGCCTATGCCAATCGTTCGGGAACTTTTGGCCAGAGCTGTACATAAAAAAACTTGACAAAAAATCTTTAAACAATCGAAAAAAATAGAGATAAAAATATGTGAATTGTGTAAAAAAAAAAAACAAAAAAAAAACAGTGAAATTTCGCGTTTTTTAGAGCTATTTTTGGGTAGGGGGTCCGTGAAAATAAGAAAAAGCAAAAAGCAAAAAAAAACAAACAAACAAACAAACAAACAAACAAAAAAAAAAAAAAAAAAAAAAAAAAAAAACGACAAAAGAGATATTTTTGTCATTCTGAGAGTCGCTCAAAAACGTGGTTAAAATTTACGACAGTGAAATATTGATTAAAAGGGTCTGGGACTGAAGAGGATAAACAACCTGCAACATCCTAATTGATTTTGTTGCATTAAAATGACGCTTCTATACACTTAACAAATTTCCAAAAAATGAACAATCTATGTACTTTGCAAAGTCAAGGCTGCCTGGAGCATCACACACGTTTTTTTGTAGCAGAAGCTTCAGGTAGCTGCAACGTTGTAAAGTGGAGATCGTTTTTTTTTTTTTTTTTTGAAATCTCAGAAGTGTAGCAGCTTCATTTTGACGTGAAAAGATTATAATACTTTTTGTAATGGAAAAAAAAAACTGTTTTAATCCATAGCTGTACATTGGCAGTAACAATTTATAATAAACATCATAATTAAACATTAAAACATAGTAGTAATTAGGCTAAATAATTTTGCACAATTTACAGAATTTTTTAGTATGGTTTTAGCAATACGACTTTAAAAAAAAAAAAAAAAAAAATCTCACAACCTCAAGTCATATTATTTATATAAAGAAGTATAATATTCCTCTTCTAGATCATAGAGATCTGCAGCCATATCATCTCGCAAACTCATAAGTTTCTGATCACACTCTTGTTGTTTAGTTCTGAATAACTTGGAGTTCTGAGCAATAGCTTCATTGACAGAGGGGAAATCATTGAGAATTAAATATTGTTTAATATCAGAGACAAGCTTCATCAAACTTTCACCTGCACGAACCTGCAAATCAAAGTAAAAACTATATCAATATTTTTAAATTGTAATTAAATTTGATGCAGTCATTTTGCTATACTGTACACAATAAATATTTTTAAAATGACACTGAAATGTTAGCAGCTCTAATAGGTATGTATCTACATATTTGATGGAGGTTATTGGTGAGGCAAGAGGACAAATCTTAGGGTTCCCTAGTTTCCTATACATTGGCATTACATGATTATGTTTTTAGTAATTTTTGATAAACGTATTCAATTAACAAGTATGTAGAGAGGGACCAGTTTTTGGCACCTCACTTTAACATATTTTTTACTCCAAGTGTATACAATTCCAAGAGCTGGAGATTTTTTTTATATTAAGATTTACCTCCCTCACCTCCTTAATTTTTCTGTAGTCTCCCACAAAAAATAAAAAAATAAACTACTGTAACCAAATTCTGGGGGGCAGCCGAAAACAGGGGTATCTTACCATACATACAAACATGCCTATATGCATCATATATGATGTATTACATAGTCAACTCATTATACATATTGTTTTTAAATTATGGCAAAATATTCATTCAGGACGGTGAAGGATTGGTATCGATTGCCTGATTCTCAGTTAGTTATAGTCACATAGTATGGCGTATGGCTACATAATGTTTTTACAATTCTTAGATTTTTAGATGAAGATTTATTAAGTGAACAAATGCAGACCCAGCTGCGGTGGCTCACTGTTTCATCCCTACAGTAGTTTCTTAAGATTTCCACTATCTGACCTACAAGTACATATCACTGTTTACCAGGTTCATTGGCAATCCATTCCAGTCCTTCACCGTCCTGGAGATGAACGAATACTTCTTCATATGTATGTACTTACAATATTAGCTGCTCTAACATGCATTTCATAATGATCCTGTTCACATTGAGTAATTCTTGATAATTGTTGTGATTCAGATTCCCCTTTAGATAACTTGACGATTTCTATAATAATAATAAACAAAAGTAAACATTAGTTGATTTCATACCGGCATACAAAATGCCAAACGAAGCCGATTATTTACCTTCAAAATTTTCTAACATAGACTTCACATCGTCTTTAAGTCTAGTTGAATATGATTTAAGTAATGCTTCTTTACTTTGAGGAAGACCTCTTTGATGCGACATAGCTGATAAAAATTAAGAAAATGTATATTTTTTACACAAAACAAATCAAGTTTAACTTTAGCTGGGCGACATGTTTGTTTTTTTGAATTTCCCGCGAGTGTGCAAGAAAAGCGCATTCCGTTTTAGACAATAGCTGCGCAAAAGTTGAAATTTACTTAATTTTTACTTACTGCGCATGCATTAGTAATTTATATTTATTTAATCAAAGTCGAATAAAATTTATAGATTCGATAGTCTTCTTTTTGTTTTGAACGTGTGCAAGAAATTTTAGAAAAGGTGGTTTGATAATCAAATCCACCTTTTATTTTATTCATCGGGCTGTAAATATCTATAAAAATGGTTCAGAAGAAGGTAATCTATCTATACTATTACTTATTTATAATAGTTTTTGTATTGATGATTTAAAAGTGTTATTTTAAGACACTCCAAAATTCACGTGTAACCCGGTCAAAGTTGACTGATGCCACATTTTTCCATATTTATTTTAATATTTCTCAACTAAATTTCCGTGTTAATTATTATTTTTAAGTTACGTACATTAATTATAATTTATTAACTAAATGCTGTAAAAATTTGTAGAGTTTTAAAATGAATGTCAACATTGACAAATGCAAAGTTATTATTGTCAATTTGGAGGGATGTTTCCCTTATGTTTGATGTTTCTGTCAATTTATATCCCTATTTAAAAGGCTTTTACAATGATGAACAATTAACTATTATTGATTTTCAATGATGAAAATATTAATCGAGCTTTTTAACACTGAAAAAGGCCTTAAAACAATTTATAAATATTAAAATAAATTTGATAAGAACACGAAGTTTTGATGCCTTGATTTTGTTTTGTTTTTGTAGCTTAAAAAGAAGGTAGGGAAGAAGGTAGCGGCACCTCCTCTTGTTGTCAAAAAGCAGGAGCCCAAGAAAATTACAAATCCTCTTTTTGAGAAACGACCAAGAAATTTTGGCATTGGTAAGTTTACATACATACATACCGGTATGTATGCATACAGGAAAAGAAGAAGAAAATAATAATCAATAAAAGATAGTACATAACTAGTGCTGTTAGTAAACCCTGTTTTCTGCTACTAAAATGAATGACAATCTGCTATGGTTAATGAAATGGAGTGTGAATTTTTTGGTGCAAGAAAATGGTTTAGGTACGAACAACACTAGTGTGCTGGTTGGTTATTAATTATGTACTCTGGTACATTGGTTTTGATGTCTGCATACACATACACACACTTACATAAAACTGCCATTATAGAAGCTCCCTTGTATATAATTGTTAGATGTACCGCAACGAAATAAAAAAACTTCACAACTATAGACTGAAATGCATCACGAAAATTGAAGTTTATTCATTTCATATCGGTACATAGGGCCTTTTAGCTGAGTTAAACAAGTACCCGGAAATCAGGATGATAGGGGTTATATTGTTTGCCATGATGCATATATATTTATCGTTAGTAAGACTGCCCATGATTGGAATGGGCTTAATGGAGATGTTAAAATAATAAATATAAAGTTATTTAGAAACAAATGAGGAAAAATACTTATATAAATTTTATTGAATCTTGTTAAGGATAAGCGAGCCACCGTACTTAACAGTACATTTGCCGCTATAGATAGACATTTATTATTACTCTTGTGCTTAATACTAGTTAAATATGTGTTTTCCTGGCTCAATTACATACATTAATTACTTTACAAACTGGTTGCAAAATATTGATAGTTTTGCCTGTTTTAATTAAAATAGAGTAGCTATAAGTGGTTTGGTTTGGAAGTCGTCCAGTTAAACCTTGCAGAGGAAAGAATTCCTTAACTATGGCATTAAAAAAAATTATAGAAATAACCAGGCCCAAACCTTACTCTGTCAAAATTGTATCCCCCCCCCCCCCTTCTTTTATGAATGATGACAATTCAATTAGTTATCATTATCATGTTTAAAAATTATGTACCAGAGATTTAATGAGAGCAATTTTCTTATTATTTTAGGCCAGGATATTCAGCCTAAGCGTGATTTGAGTCGTTTTGTCAAATGGCCCAAGTACATTCGTATCCAGCGACAGAAGGCAGTTCTGGAGAAGAGACTGAAGGTTCCCCCAACAATCCATCAGTTCTCACAGACTTTGGACAAGCAAACTGGTAAGAGAAAAACCTCGTTTTAATAAAGTTTTTATTAGAAAAGAATAAGAAAAGTGTTTCTAACATGTATACATGGTCAATCATTCAATCATTTCTATTGATTATTAAATTTGCAACGGTAAAATTACTGTGATGAGTATTATTATGAAAAATTAAAAATAAATTACTTGGCAGTATAAAGATATATTTTTTTAGGAAAATAAATCATCGCGGGTAGTTATGATAAATTTGAAAGAAAATAATGGGAAAAAAACAGCAATGGCCTTACCATAGTGAAGAGAGTCCCATATTTGGGTGAAAATCTTTCTAATGTGTCAGTTGTTTATATCTGTGCTAGCGAGATTTTCACCAAACTATGTGACTTCACTATGGTAAGGCCCTTGCTGGTTTCTCGTATTCTTTTCTTTCAAATTTATCTTGGCATTATAAAATTTAAATTTGCTATACTAAACGTTAACAGTAGTGCCAAATTTATGTTTAGTTATCAGCATTTTAATGAATCAAAACAAGTTTGCAATGAGGACTCTGAATTTCTTCACCTGAAAATAATAAAAGTTGACACACTGACAACTTCTGAGCAAACTTATCCTAAGGTTTAAATTTAATATTTATTTAGCAAATATTTGCGGTGACAGTATAGCAAGCATAGATCATTAGCATAATATTTCATAGATTTTTTGTTATTGTTTTAATTTGAATTCTTTTCGTTTTGTGCCACTGAAAATCAGGTTTTCACTAAACAAATCTTTAGTATAAAAACTCTTTGAATTCTTTGTAATTTGGCATATTTTCAACACATTCAAAAAATGCTAAATTATGTAGAAAGCAAACTCTTAACTTTTAAAGTCTTGTGTTTTCCAATGTAGCTAGAAACACAGTACGGTAACTAAGCAATGTTAGAGTGATAAAATCTACATTTGGTAGAATTGAGGGGGGGGGGGGGTGTACAAAATGCTCGGAAAAGTATAAATGATGCACAAAATTCCTTTTTGCTTCCTCACGTCATCTCCAGTTTCACACTTGTTTTCGTCGTATTCAGACTGACTGGTGTGACTTAACTACCAGATAATTAATAATAAATTGGTATGTTAACAGCCATGCAGCTGTTCAAGCTGCTTGACAAGTACAGGCCCGAGACTCCCCTTCAGAAGAAAATCAGACTGCGCAAGCGTGCTGAAGAGCGTGCAGCTGCTGCAGGCAAGAAGGGAGGTGCAGAGGCTGGTGCACCAACTAGACGTACCAACATGGTACAATCTGGCTTCAACAAAGTCACCAAGCTGGTAGAACAGAAGAAAGCACAGCTCGTAGTTATTGCACATGATGTGGAACCTATTGAGGTGAGCATAATATACAGGCCATGTTTTAACTAGTGGCTAAGCACTTGGGACAGATGTTCTAACTAGTGACTTTGCACTTGAGACATGCTCTGGGTTCATTTCTTAAGTCATGTCACAAAAGCTTGGCATAATGCTAAAGACATGACTCAAACCGATTAAAATTATAGTTCATAATTTCTAATAGGTCAACTGGTTTAATAATATTTGAATAGTACTCTTATTTGTTAAGCAGTTAATTAAATGAAATTAGTTTTTATCAATATCGAGCAGTCTTTGTGTAAACTCAACCAGGAATGGGAGAAAATCAAATGAAGATACAGGCTCTTGCCGCTCAAAGAAAATTGCAAGTGGCAAATTGCAATGTTGCCCGATGCTTAACAAAATTAGGGCTGTCAAAGTCATCAATCTGGCAGCAATTTTCCCTTCCCTTGTTCACCCTGAGCTACCCTTAAGCCAATCAACCCGTAACTGCCGCCTGCTCTCCACCAATCGGGCTACCGGGGTGGATGTTAAAATTTTGACTACCCCCTACAGTTCCCGCAATCCTGCTGCCTGCGATAAAAATTGAAGCACGCGCCGCTACCAACTTTCTCTTCACTGCTGCCCATAGCGGGAGCATAGCAATGCTCTATCCTTATTATATAGATCAGTGGAGAAAATGGATATTTCAAGTTAAAAGGAAATAAATGAAATAGAAGTCTTTGCAGTGGAGTAATGCTTATTTAACAAAGTAAAAAGCTTGCTTAGGTAGCAATAGTTGGCCAAGAAGAGGATAACGGAGAATGTTATGTTGTGGTTGCGTACATATTAATAAATAGTTTGTAGAAAGATTACAGCACATTTAATTTTAAGTTAATGAAACACGTAGCTTCTCTAGTTTTAAAGTCAAAAATTAGAGAATCTTCCTGCTTTATTTACTTTCAATTTAATATGCTTTTAATCGTTCTATGCACTATTTTCTTTGTTTATTTTCTTTTTATGTGTTATTAAAACATTATATATACATTGATGATGACATAACTGAATTATTTTTATTGCAGCTTGAAATTGTAATTGTGTTAAAAAGTTGGCTAAATATAATAAAACTCAAAATTTATCTTGATTAAGTTATTGGTTTGCTATGATGACAGAATTTCTTCACCTGAATTTCATTGAAGACAAAACTTTGACAATCCACTGAGCAAACCATAATATTTAACCTCTTAATATCCTCCTATATTACTCAACATGTTGTTAATAAGGAAATGTTATTTTGTCCACAGCTTGTCCTCTTCATGCCCGCCTTGTGTCGTAAGATGGGAGTTCCATACTGTATCGTCAAGAACAAGGCTAGATTGGGACGTCTCGTACGTCGTAAGACCTGTACTTGTGTAGCACTCACCAACATTGAGGCAGGAGATAGAGCCAACTTCACCAAGGTACGGACAATCTACTTATACTGGGAATCTTTCCCACATGTTGTTTTTCAGCGATTCAGGTGCTATTTTAAATATGGTTGTTGTACTAGTTTTTGAAAGTTGCAAATACTTTAACTTAAGTTTAAAATATTGATACTTTTTAAAAATGCCCATCATTATATGAATATTGGCGTATTGGATAGAAATACCAGCAAGGGCCTTACCTTACCACAGTAGAAGTTCTATGGAGAGGTTAAGGTCTCGCGTAGCACAGAGTTTAGTTTTATAACCAACAGCTTTTGTCATCGTAATAACACTATCAATCATAGCAGAGATTTACTTCAGCCAGAGATTTCTATGGATAAAATTTCCTTAAAAATGTAGAGAATTATTTAATAAAATGCATTATACTATATTTGTTACTAGGGTAAAGTTAAAAGGTTAAAAGAGTAAGTAGTGGCTTCACTGGAAAGTAGTACAACAACAGTAACAGTAGTACGTGCAATAATTGAAATATTGGAACAGAATTGGTTTTGCAATGATGAGTAACTTATATTATTTGATAAAAACATGATATACAATTTTATAGAGCTTTTTAACCCTGAGCAAAACTGAAAATATGTTCAAATTGCAATACTTTTAGAGCATACGTGAGAAGGGGGTATTAGAATTTTGTTTACAAATTCATTGAAATTTGTATTGCTACTGTTAACCTGACTGTCAAAAAGTCATTTTTCTAAATGCAAGAGTACAGTAATATTTTTATCACAAATAATACACTGAACTTTCATAATTGTATGACCGTAACTTAATTAGTAGCAGTCATAATAAAAATATTAATCAGAATCAATAAAGCTAAAGAGATAAAACTTTAAATTTTGTATAGGGTATAGAATTGTATTTAAATAGTGGCATACAAAAATGCTGTCTCAGTAATTCTGAAATTAACTTAGTAATTCTGAAATTAACTTGACTTTGACTAAACTTTTTCCTCAATTTTAATAACCTTTAAAAGTCAGAAACATAAAATAATTAAACACAAATTAGGTAGATTATTTTGAGGTGGGAAATCAGCTACTACGGGATTTGATTTAAAAGTTGTAAAGAAGGAATTTTTTTTTGAAATTTTGCATGGTGATAAAACGTTAAAATTAATCATGTTTTTACTGTTTCTCAGGTGGTTGAATCTATCAAGAACAACTTCAATGAGCGCTTTGAAGAGATCAGAAAACACTGGGGAGGTGGATTACTTGGCTCTAAATCTGCAGCACGTATTGCTAAGTTGGAGAGAGCCAAGGCGAGAGAACTTGCGCAGAAACAAGGTTAACACCTTAACCTTACATCCCATTGCTTCTTGTACACCTCCAATAATAAAAATATTATACAAAAAAATAAATGTATCTGTGTTTATTTTATGTTAAAAGTTTTCTACCCTTTGTTTAGATTTTATATTCTCTGAAATTGGGTCATATCATATTATATGTTCTTTAGTCCAAGTAAGCTTTAGTCAGTAAGGACTGAAGAAGGTACAGCTCTGGCCAAAAGTTAGAGAACGGGGCAGTGGCGGTGCGTTTTCTCAAAGATGACAGTATGGTTGTGGGTCGCCTATGCAAATTGTTCTCAATCTTTTGACCAGAGAGAGTACTCACATACTCTGTTTTCTCTTGGAGCTAGTTTTTTTTATTTATTTTTTCTTCCTGCTGCCAAGATTTTTTTTTTTTTTTTTTACGTATGACTCGCTTTCCTTTTTTTTTCTTTCCTTTCAAAATTATTATACCTACCTAGATAATAGTTTGTTTTACTTAATACCTAAAGTGAGCTTAAATTGTCATTAAACTAAAAAAAAAAAAAAAAAAAACTTCAGAATATTTAATAGTTAAAAGTTGAAGTAAGGTGGTAAAATTTTTATTTCGGGTAATGTATATAAATATTTTTTAAATTGAAATATGGAATAAAAAAAATAAATAAGCCCTTACTGAAAGTAATATAAAAATATGATAAAATAAAGAAAGGATCTAAAATAATTTAACAAAGAGAACACATAACCATTTATCATAATGGCTGAACTTGCAGTAAGCAACATAAGGTAGAACGTGTTAAGGAAAAGAACAAGAAATGCCAAGCAAACAGAATTTGTTCCACAGATTTTTAAATTTGCTAACTGTAAAAGTTGATCTTTGACGTAATGGAATGGATACTCATTTAACATTCTAAAATGCATGGCATTTCCTGGACATTCGATGGTGGTTCAATTACCTTAACCGGGCAAAACCCTGGAATGAAATTTAAGCGTTATTACCATTGGACGATTAAATTAAGTTTCCATGTAAAAATGCCAATTTTTTTTTTTTTTTTTTTTTTTTTATCATGTTCTTGTAATGATAAGATAACAGTGCCTGAATTATAGTTTTTTTTTTAGTATTATGCAAATGTTTCTGTCTTTCATATTACATCATTCCTTTAGTTATTGTTATTTTGATTTTTTTTACGACATTTGAAAAATCATGAAAAGTAATTAAAAAAAAAATGGCGGCTTCCCCTGCAAAGCTTGAAACTATGCAACCTGTACAACTGAGTCGCTAAGAAAGTTGCATATCTTGCAGGCGCTTTGAATTCTCCCAGTATAATACATTTTAATTTTTTATTTAATATAATTCCATTAATAAAAAATTGATACAAATAATTTAATTTATAATAAAATTAATATCCGGTATTCAAATTGAGGATAAAATCTCTAGTTATATAACAAAAATGTCGTTTCAAAATATTGCGAGAGTAACAATTTTATACATCTTTATATTACGTGGACAGGTAAATAAATTAATTAATTAATTGCAGAATTTATTATAATAATATTGTCCTATTTTGACTAAAAAATATATTTGCGTCTACATATTGGCTTTATTTAAAACCATGCATTTTAAATATAGTGGAATTTATGACTTAAAACTTTTTTAAATATAGAGTATTCTATGAATAGTCATAAAAATGTATAAAAGAAATTACCATTTAATTTTTTCTACATTAACTCAAATATTTTGTCATTTAATTAGAAAAAAATATTGAATAAGCAAAGAATATTATACAACTTTTGTATATTATGATTAAAATTATTTGTTATTTTATTTCAGATTGTATATGGAAAAACACTTGGTTCATTGTTTTCAGAATCAAGTAAGTTTATATATATAAAACGTAAATGATCTAAATCGTTTAAACGGAATATGCTATTTGGTATTGAGTTTTTTTTTTCTTTAGTGTACGCATTTGTACAGAATCAATATGATTAAAAAAATGAAAATCACCAACTTACCATAGCAACAGGAAGCCAAGCTAAATTGAAAAATGTGTTTTCAAAAAAAAAAAAAAAAAAAAAAAAAAAAAAAAAAAAAAGTTTTACACATGCCAAACAATTTTTTTTAACGATTTTTATGATTTAAATTAGCCTTTTAGCATCACTTTTTTTAAGGTGCTTTGTGAACTGTCAATTTATTATTTATTTATTCATTGTAAAAAAACACCAACTTCAATGAAGACAATAAAAGAACCAAATTAGAAATTGTATTGGCATTTATATTCAAATATTCCTTACAATATGAAAAACAAAAATAATAATAATAAAACTTTTTTTGTGCAAAATTATTGATTTAACATTTTTTTTAATCATATGTAAAACATTATAATTTTATGCTATATATATAGGAATCAATTATGTTTTATATCTGATATATTATTCTATACCACAAAAGCTAATACGATATCCAATCAATGTGATGTTACGGCGATACGTTACTGTGTAGCCGAGTGTATCGGACTGACATCAGCCACTAATAGAAATCAATCGGCTTCAAAACTTTTAAATACCTGCAAATTTAATTATAATACAGGAGAAGGTAAATAAATGATTTTTTTTTTCAAACTGCACCACGATGAAACTATTATTTTAATTTGAATACTTTATAGGGTGTATGCGCATGACGTCATATTTAATGCACTTGAATGCCATACTAAAATTATAATATTGCTCAGAATAAGACAAATTTTGTTTTGGATTATTTTCTTTGGTAAATTAGTTAATTTTTGTTATTTTTTTTCTCACATACTTGAGATACTAATTCAACTTATTAACAGCATCAATGCTCTCAAAAATATTGCATAGTATTTTTAAACTTGCAAAATGAGTTATTTTCCTATGCGGCCCATGTTATTGAGTGATCCAACATGGCGTCGACATTAACATGAAAGCATACACCCTATTGACACGTCGTAACTCCCAAATCAGTTTTTATGATTTTTATAAATGATTTATTATTTTTTTATATTACTTTTTCAGTACTACCGCATTGTGATCCTTCAAACTTAAAAATAAATAAGAAAAGTAAAATGAAAGTTATTTGTGGAATAAATTTTTGTACAGTAGGGTAAGTTTTTTTTTTTTTTTTTTTTTTTTTTTTTTTGTAATTATTATTTTTTATTTTATTTTTAAGAAATATATATTTACGATTTAAGTTTCTTTAACATATTACGTACTTTATAATATTTAAAATGCATCCACTTTATATTGTCTTTAGATTTATAAGAGGTTTATATAAATAACAAGTAAATAGTAAAACTTCCATCTTCTGCGGTATGGTAACATTTTATAGGGTGTAGGGTGTGTGTACATGACGTCATAATAAATGCGTTTTAATGCCATAATTGAGCAACGATTAACATTGCTTCGCATAGGACAAACATGGGTTTTTGTTAATTTCTTTGGAAAATAAGATATCTAACTAAAATATCTGTCATTTTGATTGACAATACCCTGAAAAGGGAATAGAGTAGAGGAGGCCTATAGCCAAAATATAATGTATATAATTAGGTGTATATCATTTCACTCAAGCAGGTATTAGGTAGTACTCTTTTTGCTTGCGAGCCATAATTTTTAACAATAAGTTAACCTTTGATACCTGTCATATTCAAAAAGTAAAGTTTCGCGCGTTGTCACTAGCCATCAATGCATAAAAATTAAATAATTAAAAGAGATAATTATAATAACTAGAAAAATATAAAAATTAAAAACTATATAAATTCTTGCAGAAACGTATTATAATAATTAAAAGTTGAAAACGTGATGGCATTCTTAAATTTTAGCGAAAATGGTCCATGGATAGCAATAATTCCCATGGATAGTATAATGTTTCCCATGGATAATATCATTTTTCCAATGGATAGTTGGTGTTTACCACTACTATCCATTGGAAATTTAATGTTTTTCCCATGGATAGTATGATATACATGGGGATTTCAACATTTTCCCCATGGATAATGTTTATCTCATGGATACAGTTTTGCTAAGATATATATAATGAAAATGCAAATTTTGTAAGCCAAGATAAAAAATAGAAGAGGTGTTGCCTCTCTTTGTTTTGCAACCATGGCATGTTAAAGCCCTTGTCAACTTACCTTTTTCATCATTTTTTTAGAATACTATAGACTGATAATTACCATACCTTATTATCCATGAATTAGACACCAACACTTTGATTTTTGTATTTATTTTCATTTTAACGGTTATTTCATGTATCAGACGTCACAATGTACCAAATGGGGCCGTGATAAGGGTAAAGAACTTGAGGGAGGGGATTAAATTTATCACGTGACCAAGAGCGGTGACTATGATTGGCGGTGGTACATTGTGACGTCAGATGCGTGAAATAACCGTCAAACTGAAAATACATAAAAATAAATACAAAATCAACGTGGTGGTGTCTAATTCATGGATAATAAGGTATGGTAATTATCAATCTAGTATTCTAAATGATAAAAAAGTAAGTTGACAAGGGCTTTAAAGCTAAATTTTTGTACCTGCACTTTAGTTCATTGGTTGAAATTTATATATTTCAGGAATCCGTGTCCACCATCACCTCCTCAACATTATCCTTCTTTAATTGATAACTGTACCCACATTATCTTGGACAACTTTATTGAAATGAAAAGTAATAAAACACATAAGCATGCGTTATCTGTTGATTGTAAGTATGCAAAAAAAAGTAATAATAATCATAAATAGTTTAAATTGCTTGTACAGGAAATGGACCAGAAGAAAAAATTAGCATTCTTATAAAACAAAATACTTAATAATAATAATTACCGGCCTTAATTGGGCAAAATCAGGCATACCACCTTTCAATTTAACCCAACTCTGTTTAACAGTTCAGTTATAGTTACAATTTTTGTTAGCAGCATTAATATATAAAGTGAAACTGTTATTTTAAGGTGGGAAATCAGGTACTACCGGCTTGACTAAAAAAATTGTAAAGAAAGAAAATTTGAAATTTTGCACAGTGATACATTAGGATAAGGTATCTTCAAAAATGTAAAAATTTTGGGGGATCACCATGCTAGATTTTAAATTATGATTTTTTGACATTTTAGTCCTATAAGAGCCCATGTTAATTTTATTAATTATTTTCTCTCTTATATCTGATGGTCACGGGTTCTGAAAATTTTATCATAGGTAGCTGTTACTGTTAACTTTCAAATGGCATCTTAAAGTTTGGAAGTTTTCTTTTTAGATTTTGAGATGCTAGCAATCTGAATACAACCCTTAAATAATTTTATTATTTGATGGGAGTTATTATAAATATAACATTAGTTTTGTTTTAAAAATCAACGCCGTAGTAGTGATCAGAAAATTTTAAATGCAACCCGCAACAAATTAATATTTGCCTGTTTCTGACGTCAAAAACTAGAATGGACACATTTGTCACTCAAATAGCATACTTTACAGTATTTTCACGCTGTCTTGTTGAGCCATATTTATATTATGGTAAAAATTATCATTTGTTTTGGAGATCCCAATTTTATGTGGTCTATGGCTTTATAAATTAAAAATTATACCAAATCATGGTGTAGGAATATTGTAGAGAAATATATATAAGAAAAGGGAAATGTTAATTTTTAAACTGAGAAATATTTGTTCAGAATCAAATAAGAAAATTTGCATTGTATTCTTGCAAAGAGAGAAAAGAGAACATTAATCGGTTTTACAAAGAACAAAATGATGTAAAAATATTCTAAGTTTTGACTTACAAATCGTAACAAATGAATAATTTAATATATAAAACTATTTTTATTTTTATATATAATATTTCAGTAAAAAGATTTCAAAGTCACAACACCGATGTTTTATTGGAAAACAAAAGAGAAACCAAGATAATTGCTTCAGTGACGGGTTCTGCAAAATTCTTTAGTATGATAGCAGCTAGTAAAGAATTAAGAAATAATTTTATTTCACAAGCTGTACAAATAGTCGAGAATTATAAATTGGATGGTATTGAAATGCAATGGAGATTTCCTCATTGTTGGCAGGTAAAAAAAAAAAAAAAAATCAAACAATCAATCTATCAATCAATTAATCATGCAGCTAGTCTGTCAGTCAATAATTGAATGGATGGATGGATGGATGGATGAATGAATGAATGAATGAATGAATGAATGAATGAATGAATGAATGAATGAATGAATGAATGAATGAATGAATGAATGAATGAATGAATGAATGAATGAATGAATGAATGAATGAATGAATGAATGAATGAATGAATGAATGAATGAATGAATGAATGAATGAATGAATGAATGAATGAATGAATGAATGAATGAATGAATGAATGAATGAATGAATGAATGAATGAATGAATGAATGAATGAATGAATGAATGAATGAATGAATGAATGAATGAATGAATGAATGAAGGAATGAAGGAACGAACGAACGAACGAACGAACGAACGAACGAACGAACGAACGAACGAACGAACGAACGAACGAACGAACGAACGAACGAACGAACGAACGAACGAACGAACGAACGAACGAACGAACGAACGAACGAACGAACGAACGAACGAACGAACGAACGAACGAACGAACGAACGAACGAACGAACGAACGAACGAACGAACGAACGAACGAACGAACGAACGAACGAACGAACGAATGGATCAGTTTTAAAATATTATATTGCACAAATTGAAAAACAACCTTTTTATTAATTAGAATTATTATAACGGCCAATATTTTAATATTTAAAATTTTATCACAATTTACTTCGTCAACTAAACTAAAAATTATAATTATTCTCAAAAATATCTGAATACAGTATACAAATGATAATAAATTTTGATTATTCTTTTCAGGGCGATTGTAGTGCAGGAACAGAAGAAGATTCTGTAAATTTTGTATCTTTTTTATCAGAAATAAGAAAAGTATTCAAACCTAAAAACTGGCTTATATCAAGTATTTTGCCTCATGACTCGAAACTTGTTGAAAGTGGTAAGATTTTAAAAGTAAAAAAAGGTACATATTTACTAATATTTTATTTTTTTATAGCATATGAACTTGAAGAAACAATGGAATTGTTAGATTGGATGGTCATTGAGACTCATAATTATCATCTAAATTTTAGCAAAACTCTTTCATTTCATGCACCACTCAATAAAGTCGTAAGAAAATATCGTTTTTTTTTTGTATTTAAAAAGCGTAGAGCACCTTGAACCACAAACATATCTCTCATATATATTGACTTTGATATTGATTTTTCATATATACGTTGATTTGACCGGAGTCAGGACAGGAGTCATTGATTTCTAATTTATTTTCTACCGGCCCTGTGGCGCAGTGGTTAGCATGCTTGTTTTCCATGCCGTCGGCCAGCGTTCGATACCTGCAGAGGAACTTTTCATGAAGAGTCACCTGTGCTTGGTGTGGAATGTTGGTTGGCGGTGTGGCTTGACTTGTGTGTGTGCTACTGAGTTGCAGAGGTCGGCCAGGCATCCAAGGTAATACTTGGATGTCGGCTGTCCACGCATGCAGTTTTCTGTGCATGGTTTCCTGCATGCACCACCCTGTCGAATGACTGGGCAGTTCCTAACTATATAGGCCACAGCCGCTACCTTCCAATCCTTTCTACCAACACTCTACCTCTTCCTTTACATCCTTTCACCCCTCAAAGGGTAGATCCGGTTTAACATGGGCGCTTGCGCCTTTCCTGGCTACCTTCTGTCACTGCTCAACGGTCCTCTCGAATACGGGGGCTTAGTATATAAGACATACAGTAAATATCAAATAAATAAAAAAATAAAAAAAAAATCACAAACTGTCATATGGGTATATGACGTAACAGCTCGCCTTGTTTCCATGCGCGTGGACCAGTGAGCTGTGACGTGATTTAACCGCATCTGTCATTTCGTAAATAGAAAATAAATTATAAATCAAAGATTCTGGCCAAAATAACATTTATTGTTAGGTGTATTAGGGTATAATATGTTTTTTGTTCAAGGTATTCTACGCCTTTAAGATTATTTGTTTATAATTACACGTATAATGTGTACCTTATAATATGAAAGGAAAAAAATTGTAATGTCACTAACAGTTTTGAGTAACATAATATAATTATGGAAATTTTTGTATGATTAATTTTTTTTTATGATTTGTATGATGTTTAATTATTTTTTGAAGGTTATAAATTATAACAATTGATATAATGTAAGTGAAATAACCTATGTATGAACCAGCCGATAAGGCCTCGGCCTTGGTTGGATGTTTAATGAATTTAAGAATAATAAAAAAAAAAAAAAAAATCTAAATTTGCCATCCAGGGTGTGTGATGCATGCTACTGTCAAGATTCAATAAGATAAATTAACTTCAATTGTCACATAGAAGTTGTAAAATTGTCACAATGAAAATAAACTAAAATTCTTATAAAAAGTAAATGTCATCTTTTATATAATGCTGTTTGATGGGTTTTTCATGTTTAAAATCTGCGACAAATAACACTAATTCGCATGTGGACCACTTGCAAAGAACGAACTATTTAAAATAATTTGAAATATTCTTAATGCATTTCTTATGGAAAAATCATTTTCACTTACACGCTGCTGCAACAATTAAAAAAATATATTGCAAGTGGTCTAATCAAAATAATAATAACCTTGCCCGCTTTTTTTTTTTTTTTTTATTTCAAATATTGTCCTTTTGAATGAATGAAGATAAAAAATTAGTTATTTATGCAATACATTTCAAATTAGTATCATAAATTTAATATTTATCATTCTATACAGAGGGCTACTATGGAAGAACTAAAAGAGTTTGATATCGATTATTCTAAACTGATCATTAGAGTAACTTCTTTAATGGCTACCTATATTTTACCTCTGGATACAGATCGAAATAAGAAGAAAGCTGATAGAAAACCTCCCTCAGTTTTACCGGGAGCTCCAGGTAGTTTGGTGGACAGTAATTCTGAGCTACCATTTTCAATGGTACATAAAATAAAATATTATATATAATAAGAAATTAAAATAATTATTTTTTACTGTTTTCTTACTAAGAAATCAATATAATATTAAACATTAGAAATAATGTGTGTGTTTTATTTGGTTTCTTTTGTAAATATTGTTCATGGCATAATTATGTCCAGGGGTTCTCACGAGAAACTTGGTATTGAGAAAGGAAAATATTATTATTTTTGTATTGTTTATTAATATTATTAATTGTTCAGTACTGCCAAACATCCAAGATAATGGAGGTTGTGCATGCAAGTGAGTCAATACCCGGGACTTACATGTATATTATAATGTCGGATTTACCGAATATGGCACAACTTAACAGATGGTCGTCAATAGAAGATATGTACACTATCGGAGCCAAGGTAAATTTATTTACAGCTGGTAGGTTTTATATTTATAAATTATTAGAAAAGCAGTTAATAATTGTTATTATGAGGAGGTAGGGAGGGACAATAACAGTGATCTATATTTATGACTATGAGCATCAGAAATGAATATAAAATTATTGGTGCGATAGTGAGAAGTTTGTTTAGAGGGAGGGAGGGAGGGAGGGAGGGAGGAATACTAATTAAATCTTTGTTAATGATAAGCTATAAAATTTAACATGTAATTAAATAAATAAATAATCCTCTTATTAAAAAAAAGCATTGTTTTTTTTTTTTCTTTGTAAGGGTGAGGTGGAAGCCTGAAAAAATGTCTGGCCCACTCTTACACCTAATCCCAACAGAAAATATCAATGAAATTTTTGATTACATACAAAATTATAATAAGAGGAAAATAATAATAATATACTACGTAAAAAGCAATAAACAATATCACAATAAAAGAAAAAATATATATTAAAACTTTATGGTAACAAATGCAAAACTAGGTAGGAAAATACTGGGAAAATAAAAGCCAAAGGAAATAATACTATGATTAAAATGTATATAAACATACACACAAGATATATATATATATATATATATATATATATATATATATATATATATATATATATATATATATATATATATATATATATATGTATAATATACATGTACTGTACAAAAAAAAATACTACAAGCAAAGCTGTTTGAATACATATATTATAATATTTCAGATGGAGTACGTTAAAAAATTTGGTTTTGGTGGAGCAATGCTTGATAATGCAATACTTGACGATATTCCAGGCGCATGTCAATGTGGTACATCACCAATGTTGCTTGCCTTCAACAATGGTTTACGTGGAGACAACTGTGAACTACCCAAATGTGTTTTGAGTAAGAGTGAGGTCACGGAAATAATGGAAAAAGTTGTACAAAGTGGAGAAGCAATGTCTAGTGTTAATTTGGGATAGCATTTATAATACTCAAAATTGTGGCGGTCTAGTTTTTATTTTATTTAGCTTAATATTTAAAGGAATAGACCAGAGAAAAACATAAGCATTTATATCACAAAACACTTGATGGGATTTTCATAAATAACTTTAGTTAGTCTCAAAATTCAACAGTAGCCCCGTAGCAGTGATTAAAATATTCGATTTATGCAACCCGCACAACATTTTTATACTAATTTTTACATGTTTCTGACGTCATAAACATGAAATTTTACGCAATTTGCATACTTTACAGCTTTTTTACGCTCTCTCGTGGGGCTACATTAACATTCTGGTAAAAATTGTCATCAGTTTTGAAGATCCCATTTCGTGTTTATTTATTAAAAAGCACATGTTTTTTATTTGGTCTATGGCTTTAATACTTATTTGGGCCTGTATACTAATTATTTACGTTTGGGTTGCGGATTCAGCCGCCACATTTGTGATAGATTAGATTATATTATAGGAGAAAAAGGGGGTTATTTTTTTTTTTAAGCAAAGGAAACATTTAGTTTAAGCTTGCACATTAAGTATTACTTAATTACTAGAAGAAATTATATATATAAAAGTGAAATAAAGGTTTGCGAGTATGTTCTCTCAATATGAAATTATAATATATGATTTTAAATCAAAATTAAGGAGTTTAAGGAGAGGAAAAAGAAACTAGGATTCTCACCCATAACACTGTAACACATACATCAACAGGCAATTCATCCAAGATGCTTACTCCATTGATGTATATCAGTTATCCACATATACCTCATCATCCGAGATGCTGAGTGCATATATGGACAAACTGTAAGAATTACATCTTTACCATACGGACCGCGCAGCAACGAATGGTTGCTGTGCTCGCGAAAAGTGGCTAGATAGGTAGCTAGGAAAAAGGGGTACCACGTAATCTGCAGTGGACACTACATAAAAATATGTAAACATGAATTGTATGACATCTAATGATAAAGTGTGAGACTAAATATATTTTATATTTTAAATAATATTTAGGTGCCACAAAATTACATAGTTATGTTTATCTGAACTTCTTTACTTATTTTAAAGTATAAATTATTATATTCCAATTTTACTCTTTTAAAAATAAATAACAATTATTTCATTAATAGACTTTGTTTTGTGTATGTGTTAATTATTCTAAATTTGTAAGTATAAATTATGTTAAAACAAT